>JAHRHZ010000065.1:26493180-26617355 GCA_024137785.1 Ginglymostoma cirratum
TATCTCGGATTCTCCAGCATCTGCAGTACCTTTTATCTCAGGTATTTATAAAATCTTCTTAGTACAAAAATGAATGGCAATGTTTCATGTCCTTTTTAAGCACAGTTTTGTTCACTGGCACTGAGTGCATGAGGAAAGTGTAGTCAGTCTCTCCTTATCATTATCCAACATACGAGGGATGGAACACCCTTCCTGAAGAGATTGTTGAATGGATGCAATAACATTGTCCAATTTGGTATGAATTTTCTGAAATAATTCACTTGACCCAAAATTGATCTGAGCTCAGAAATATTCTGAGGGTGTGACAGATTTCTTATTGCTTTAACTTTACTCTGGGTAGGACATAATCCATCTTTATCTACCCTATGATCTAAATACTTGACAGAAATCTGAAACATTTCACATTTGTGTGCCTTTGCCCAAATTGGATGCTTTGGAGCATTTTCCTCAGTTTGGTATCATAGGCGTCATTATTGAAATTATACACTCTGCCCTAAATTCCTGGCACATTTAGTTCATTGCCCCTTGAGAAATTCTGGGGACTGAAGGCAAATGGCAGCCTATGAAAATGAAACAGACCTATGTGGGTACTAATAGTCAAATTTGACTTAAACTCGTCTAATTTAAGTTGCAGATGGGCATTTGGAAAAGCTCAGAGGACAAATCTTCAGCATTTGGTAAATTATCAAGTAGATTATAGCACCCAATTTGCAGTTGCTTTATAATCTTCACTACCGTATGTCTTTGGTACCATCACTATGGGTGTAACACAGTTATTCTCTTCGGTTTTGATGTGGCGATTGTGGAACAGTATTTTTCCTTGACTAGCTTGTGTGTTGTTCCTGGATTAGCCCCGGGCTAATGTTTAGGGGGACATGAGTTCAAACTGCACAAGGGCAGATGGTGAAGTATGAATTTGATAAAATATGGAACTAAAAAAACTGCTAGTCTAATGGTGCCCATGTAAATGGGGAGGCAATGGCCTAGTGGTATTATCACTGAGCTGTTAATCCAGAGACCCAGGTAATGTTCTGGATACCTGGGTTCAAATCCCACCATGGCAGATGGTGGAATTTGAATTTAATTTTAAATAAGTCTGGATTTAAGAGTCCAGTGATGACTACAAATCCATTGTTAATTGTTGGGAAAACACCATCTGCTTCACTAATGTCCTTTAGGGAAGGAAACTGCCATCCTTACCTGATGTACCTGTGATTCCAGACTCACAGCAATGTGGTTGACTCTTAACTGCCTTCTGGACAATTAGGGATGGGCAATAAATGCTGCCCTAGTCAGCAACACCCTCATCCTGTAAATGAATAAATTCTTTAAGAAGTATTGCTGATTGTCATAAAAACCGATCTAGTTCACGAATGGAAAAGGCTGTTTCTCCTGACATCCCCAAAAGGCTGACATTGTGGATGTGGAACCTTCTGGGCATGTACACTTTGTGAAATGTTCTGCCAGTAAAAAAAAATCAGTACCCAAGTAATCACAATAAATATGAGTGAATGGATGGAACAATGTCATTGTAAGTATTGGCAGGGAAACTGCACGTGCACACTTTACATATGCATACTTGGAAGTATTTCTGGTGAGTCAGCAGACATTCTCGAAGGGAAACTGCCAACCTTACTTGGTCTGGACTACATGTGACTCCTGAACTATGGCAATGTAGTTGACGCTTAAGTGACCTGTGAAACTCAATCAGATTAAGGGCAATTAAGGATGGGCAACATTTGCCAGTCTTGACATCATTTGTGGTGACTGGCATTTCCATTTACCAGCATTTTCTCCATGTTCTTTCCTCTGACAAGCCTTGACAAGCTGGCCCTTCTACTTGCAGCTGCAGCACTCTGCCCTCATAAATGAATAGTTCTGTGCCCAATGTTGTTCAAAGCATCAGTAAGAAGTCTTTGTATCTGCTTTAGTTGTTGCTCTGTCTTACTCAACTGCAGCTTATTTACTTCAGCAGACAACTGGCATTTGTTAACTTCGACTTCCCTCAAGTCACATTTCAACATATCCATGTTTGGCAGGTTACATTGAAGAGTAACTTTGACAATATCAGCATTTTACTGCTGATGCCCTCATATTTTAAACCATACACAATTCTGACCTATGATGCTCCCCCAAAATTCTCCAAGATCACAATGGATAGACAGCCTTATCAAAGCCACGATAAACTGTCCAATATCCTCAATGGATAGTGGGTTCCTTGTTCCAAACCAAAAGCTCCCTGGAAACTCCAATGATTTGGGACCGTAGTGCTGCTCAGGCTTACACACAATTTCTTACAGCAACATACCTTTTGGTGTAGAAGGATGAGCAAATTCTTGAGTGCTTCACTGCTAGGCTTTCTTCTATCTTTGATCTAATCGTCCAAATCAGGCATCAACGTATTCAGATTGCAATCTTGTATTATACTTTATAAACTAATTTACATCATAGAAGGAGGCCATTGGGCCCATTGAATCCAGTCTGATTCTTACTATCAGCTCAACTCCCTTGTCCTCTCCCCATTGCCCTGAAAGTTCATTTTCTTCAGCTTATTGATACTACTTCAGCTTTCACCGATTTCATTTAAATTATTCCGTGTGCATGTTGTGGTTGATTGACTTTGGTAAGAGTCAACATTGTTTTTTGGAAGTTAATTAAGGCTGGTAATTATTATGGACTAAATTGATAGATAATGAGTTTGGTTGTTCCATATGAATAAGCATCTTCACAGTCATTTTCCTGACCCTGTCATAAGATGTCCTTTAGTTAAAATTGCATTCATCATTTTGCTTTCGACACACTAATCTCAAACAAATGAATTGCATTTGTCAATTTGTGAATAATTAAAACAGCTTAACATAATAAAAATGGAATGGCACAAGCAATGAAAATTGCTTAGAGCTGCATTACTATTTGTTAAATAATTGATTTAACAATAAACTAAGATTGCAACATAATGAAAGAAAGGACTTTTAAGGCCTGTAGGTTGCGTAAAGGGTGTTTTACTGAAATAATTTAAATGACTGCAGCTTGCAAACTTAGGTCAACTCTTGCAAAATGATCACAGAGTGTGCAACTGCTGCACTTCTACAATAATAAACCACATAGCAGACCTAGGTCTACTGTATCCAATATAGTTACAGCCTTTACTGTAGTTCATTTTAGCTGTAAAGGGATTCCCTGATTTACGAACATCTGACTTCCGAATCCTCACACTTGTAAATGCTATCCTATACTGGCATGGAATTTTAAAGACCCAGTATGCAGTACTTCAAGGAACGGCTATTTTATATTGCCCTGCATTGTGTTCTGCCTTGTGTACAAAATGACTATCAAGCAAAATCCAGAATGGAACCCATTCACAACCCAAGGAGTACCTGTACTGTTTTATTACTACATTATTTGAAAATCTTCTAAAACCTTTTTCAGTAAAGTTGTGAAATTCTGCAGGACCTCTTGCAGATTTCATTGATTCTTGAGCGAAGTGTCGGTAAGTGTTCACACTTCTTCTTTGACCAATACAAATCACTGCTTTCTTTAAAATTTTGATGTTGATGAAATATATGTAAAATGATTTACAAATGACCTGAAAATTGCAGAGTTCTTTATAGCTCACATTACTCTTGGGGATCTCCGGTTAAAAAGCACTGAACTGTATTGCTGTATGAATGACATGTGTATCCAGAATGCTGCATTACTCACTGCTGTGTACTACAGCAACGATGTATCATTTCACAAGCCATGGAAAGATCTAAAGAAATACACTTGATCTGAGTCCCATTATTTGTGTTTGAAAGTGTGATTTTTTTCAAGTTACATAACATGGTGGTTTATGGGCGTTTGTGAGCAAAAGCCGAGCATTTTATACTAGTTGTTGAAATATATTCAGAAAAAAATCAACCTGAGAGTGAGAAAAGCAACTGTGTGACTCTTACAAAAATGAAATAGATCCTGCAGGAGCTTTGTAGTTAAAAGAAAAATACAGATTAACCTTTCATAGTTTTCCGAAAAGTGCTAGCTAAATGCTTTTGTGGGCAGGAGAGAAAGAGCTAGATCTTTACTCTAGCTGGAAGATCCGTGAAGACAACAGTTAAAGCTCAGACAAAATTTTTTGAGAAGGTCGGCATGTTTCTCCAACTAAATCAAACCATTGGATCCACCAATATAAATTTTAAAACTTGATGCAGGATCTAAATGAGCCTGTTGGTAATTCCGTAATGAGATTAGGAAATGTAGCCAGGCCATGTAAATTCTAGGAAGTAAAGGGAAAGTTTTTAGATAAGATCTTTTAGGGCTCTGTAAACCCAGAAGTATGAAAAGATCTGCTTGGAAAGGACAAGCTTGTGATATTGCAGGCAGTTCACATGTCAGAGCACATGAAGCCACAAGTAGATAAATGTGGATGCTGACTACACAAACGGTTAGCCTTCAGTTATGTGAAATGAAAAGCTGAAGGGTTGGTGCAATGAAACAGCAAGAAAAGAATGCACATCAGACAGAGAGAAAGATGTGTCCGAGCTGTGCATGACAACACGAGTGCATAGGTAGAAGGAGATGCCCATCTATGGATCAAACTGCAGAGCGTGTGGAGAACCCAATAACTGGGAAAAGATGTGGCGAACAAAGAAAAAAGATGTCAAAGGAACTGCACGATGTAGAGCAGCAGTATGAATGAGAAAAGAAAGAAATTCAAATATCCACACCCTGTAAAACCAATTTGTAGATACACACAGGAATCAGAAAACTGCATGAAATGGCTGCATGTGACGTTTGCAAGAGAAAAGAAATTCACACTCATTCAGATCAGGAAGAGGATGATAAATAAGGCACAGCCATAAAACTGAAACTGAAGCTTGACATTGGAGTGCAGAGTATCATTATTCTACTCAAATTACACCAGAAGATATTTCATAAAGATTTGGAGGAAAGTGCACACCCAAAGAAAGATGCTCTGAAACTGAGTGATGTATGATGGGACTGTAATTTGACAGCTGGGAACAACCCTCATCACAGGGACACACAAATAGAAAGATGTTAACTGTATGTTCAACATCACTGAAACAGATAATTCTGCTGTCCGAGGCTTGAGCAGTTGCAGACAGCTGTAGCTGATTCCAGTAAAACTAACAAATGATGGAGGCATCACTAAACGTTGCAGGTTGTACGTCCATTGAAAAGTGCTTTCCAATCAGAAATAAGAAAACTCTGGTCTAAAAGTATCTAGAGTGCTTGGGGGAGTGGTTGGTTGATTCGAAGAGTTTCAGTATCACATCACTATCGATCCATCCCCTATATAGCTGTAAAAATAAAGCTTGAAAGTAAGATCCAAGAATTGTGTTATGCTTGCAGTTAAAATAGACTATTGATATTCAACTTGCATCGTCTGATTTTAAGATGACCTTCCCGGATTAAAGGCAATTCTAAACAAGACAAATAATGATCTAAAATGCCTGCTATTGTCACTAAACCAGGTTGAACCAAATTCAGGAAACCATCAATGAACCTTGACCTGTCCGTCCTCCCTGGACTGACCTATCTCCTCCCTAGCTCCCTACCTACACTCACCTTTACTGGCTCCATCCCCGCCTCTTCGACTTGTCTGCCTCCTCTCCACCTATCCTCTCCTCTATCCGCCTCCCCCTCTCTCCCTATTTATTTCAGAACCCTCTTCCCCTCCCCCCTTTCTGATGAAGGGTCTAGGCCCGAAACATCAAGCTTTCCTGCTCCTGTGATGCTGCTTGGCCTGCTGTGTTCATCCAGCCCCACACCTTGTTATCTCGGATTCTCCAGCATCTGCAGTACCTTTTATTTCTCGTGAACGAGGATCAGTCTGAGCTGAAATGCTGCAGTATGGAGTAGATTCCAGATTACACAGGCACTGTACCTTTAAGGCAGTTACATAATATTCCAACGTTTGGTGTTCTTTGCTTTCAGTCATTCTTTCTGTGTTATGGCATCAGCGTAATGCTTTCAGTCAATCACATGTGTGTTAAATGTACAGAATAAGCACAGAATCTGATCACGTGTGTAGGTCTGTGATATGGTAGTTATTAAATAATTGGTGCTGTTAATAAGCTTCAAGAAATCAATATCAACAAGAACCCGAGACTCTGTGATATATGTTGTGGGAATGAACATATTGAAAAACAACATAGTTCATCAAGTGAGCATTGTTATAAAATGCACTGAAACTCAGATCTCTATATTTTGGTTGATTCACACCTCCCTGGAAGTTACACATTGGGATGAAAAGTTGCCCAGTCTGTGGAATGTACAAATGGATCTAAATCAATAGCTACTTGAGACAGCAAAGCAGAGAGTGGGGAAAAAAAAATGACTCATATGAACAAGAAATCGGAAGCCTCTGCTTCCTTGTCTCTTTTCAATGTTGAAGTCAGTGCTCAGTGAAGAGGCAAGTTGAGAAAACAACCACTCACCAAGACTTTAAGGATATCTGCAAATTTTGCCACTGCTGAAGAAACAAGACAACAGCTAAATAGTCAGGGGTCAGATAATTTTTACAACTCAAAGACTCCAATAACATTAAACTACAATTCTGTTTACCTTCCTGCCTGTACTGGACACTACTAATCTTATAACCTGTGTTTGTGTGTGTATTTAATGTCGCAATTTTATTATTTTTTGCAAGGTACTGGATAATAAAATTCCTCTTTCTTTTCCACTCAAGTAAAGTTTGTAATTTAATCTTTTCTTTTTGATTCAGTTAATTATGTCTCATTTGGAATGTGATAATTGCATGTATCCTCACTCGGTCAGAAAATAAATTGTTTGCCAGAGTCGCTGAACCTACAGAGAAGTGGGTTGCAGCCAGTTCCGAAATTATCAAGACGCTTATTGAAAAAAACAGATAGCTGTTGACAGAAAAGGCAAAGGAGCTAATTTGGGAAGTTCAGGCAGCTAAAGAAGAAGGTTTTCAGAGACTTAGAGCACTCCATGATGAAAAGTTAGAAGGAGATAAGGAGAAAGCTGACCAGCGGGAAAGATTGAAGGCTGAATGTGACATGCTGGAAAAGGAAATATGGAAGAGAAACATCATGCTGTACAGTTAATAGAGGAGCTATCCTAGTGGGAGAACCTGAACGTCAGGTTTATACCTCAACAGCACTTGCTTCAAATAGTAGAAATTGAAGCTTAACATTAAATCACAGGCAGAAAATGATTTACTGAACGCTTACAGAGAGCAATGTTGTAGTTATTAAAAGAAGAAATATAAAATGCAAGAACCCAGGTGTATTGGGCACAGGAAGAAGTTTAAAAAAGAACTGGTGAAGGACATGCACATACAGCGATTGCAAGAGAAATAAATGCTGCAGATTTGTAACATTGAGCTTGAGGACTGGTACTGTTATGTTCGAGCCAGACTGCACCAGGCTGCCTTCACTTAGAAGAAGATGCACATGTTTTAGCACCTAAGTGGTAAGAAATAAAACAAATTATAAAAGACTCTTAAGATTTTCAGTTTGTTTACAAAGGTTGACTATTAATCGTAATCTTTATGTTAGACATAATATAAAGAAAGCTTAATATTGGAACAGTTATATTTATGTACATCTCTTTATAGATAAGAAGCATTTTTTAAAAGAAGGCAGGATGCTGTATTCTTCTTTTGTATGAAAAGACTTGAGAGTTATATCATTAAATGCACACGTACAAGTATACTCTGAATGGAACATCAAATGCGCTTCTGCCTTTGGTGAGTGCATTGAAGCAAAAATATAACATTCTGCAGTATATGGTGAGATTTGGAGAAATACATTTGTGGCAGCTCCAAATTTTCATGTCTAAAGATATGATTAACTCACCTTTGGGAACCACAGGACATACTTACTTATTTTTTATATTTACTTAACTTTAGTTTAATTTTTACTGAATTTTTATTTACTCTGGTGATCCCAGTACAAGTGTGTGTTATAAATTGCAACATGTAGTAATAAGGTTGTCACATACAAGTGAAGGAGTAGCCTCTGAATTCAACCAGATTATTTCGAGAAATCTTGCATCATTAAGAAAGTAAGAGAGGAGGTTATCTGTAGTGTTCACTCAAGTGGCTGAAAACTGCAGTGCACAATTTACCTGATTTAGGCATGTTGTATTGATCACTGACTCTCATGTCACTATGAATTGAGCCGATCCTTGAGTCCTTACATAATACAGGCAGTTGCTGCAACCCCTAAAAATTTGCAAGAATTCATTAAAAGATTGTGACCCCTTGAAGAAATATACTTCTATCTGAAGGTGAAACTACTTTCAAAACTAGTTGGGTTTCAAAATATATAAAATTAATACTCGAAAAATTGTGAACAATGTTTGCCTATATTTCCAAGAAACACTGTTGGTGAATAGGATCCCTACTGGTAGTGCTGGCCTGTCAAATTGCCCCTTAGTTCCACCTCATATTTCACTCTGCCTCATGAATCTTCATTCACTCTCCATACCTTCACACTTCAAATTCAAAATCCTGATCCTTGTGAATAAATCATTTCAAGGCCTCACCACTCCCACTCCTTGTAAGTCCTGGTGGGTGTGTGCTAGCAAGAGGTGGCACTTCCCCTGGGGGAGTAGAGAATGTCAGTGAATCCTCAATATTTGCACTCTCCTATGAGTGGAAATACCTTCTCTACGTGTATCTTTTCAAACTACATAATAATAAGAAAGATGTATTCTCAGGTCACACCCCATTCTTTACTTTTCTAGGAAAAGACATCTGGCCCTGCTCAAACGTCTTTGATAAGAACATCCACCTGTTTTGGTATCATCCTTGTAAACCTATTTACAACTTCTCTAGTGCTCCCATTTCCTTATGAAAGCACATAGACGAGAACTGGTTGCAGTGCTCCAACTGTGACCCAACCAATGCCCACATCTTTTCAACATTCTGCACCCTAGAAATAAACCTAGGTTTGCTTTCTATGGCCTTAGTAAATTACGTTACTACTTGTAATAATTTATGTATCTGTCCCCCAAAATCCTTTGCCAAATTCATGTTGTTCGCAGTATGTAGCATCCTTATTAATTTGGCCAAAGTGCACTATCTCACATTTGCCCATGTTGGGCTTGATTGATTGATTGACTGACTGTCACGTGTACCGAAATAAAGTGAAAAGATTGTTTATGAGCGGTACAGGCAGATCACAGCAAGCAAAGGATATACAGATCAAAAAGATTTAGTGGAATACAAGTTAAATTGCAGGTTACATTTTCTGAGGCTAGAGTCCATTCAACAGTCTGATAATGGCCGAAATGAAGCTGTTCCTGAACCTGCTTTCGCGTGTGTTCAGGCTTATGTATCTTCTGCCTGACAGAAGAGGTGTAGGAGATCATTTCCAGGGTGTGATGAGCCTTTAATGATGTTGGCTGCCTTTCTGCAGCAGCGAGCTGTATAAATAGAGACCATGGATGGAATGTTGGCTTCCATGATGGTCTGGATTGTGCACATAATCTTCTGTAGTTTCTTATGGTCCTGGGTAGAGCAGTTGCCATACCAGGCTGTTGTGCACCCGGACAGTACGCTTTCCATGGCACATCTGTAGAAGTTGGTGAGGGACCTTATGGACACGCCAAATTTCCTGAGCTGCCCGAGGAAGAAGAGGTGTTGTTGTGCCTTCTTGATTGTCACATTTAAGTGGGAAGTCCAGGACATATTGTCAGTCATCGTCACTCCAAGGAACTTAATGCTTTTCACTCTCTCAACCTCAGTTCTGTTGATGTAGATGGGGGCTGTTCTCCTCCTTTCTTTCTGAAATCAAGGTCAGTTCTTTACTTCTGCTGACATTGAGAGACAGATTGTTTTCATTGCACCACGTCACCAAGCCCTCTATCTCTCTTCTGTATAATGAGTTGTCGTTGTTAGATATCTGTCTCACTACGGTGGTGTCGCCAGCGAACTTGTCAATGGTGTTCATTTGGAATTTGGCAACACAGTAGTAGGTGTACAGGTGTATAATGTGCTTTAAAGCTGTGAGCATTAAATTACTTTTCTTGCTATGTCCAGTAATGCCCAACATTTTTAAAAGGTCCGCAGAGTTTCCTCGACTTTTCAAAAATCGGAGTTTTTGTGAGCTTTACTATTTTACAGCTTTGTGACAAATTAAATGCAGCAAAAGAGACTCAGTGCTGTAACAGTAGATGCATCAGTGATATAACATCATGAGAACATTTCAGAGATGTGCAATTAAATGGAGAAATTAATTAATAATCATTCTTTGCATAAAAACTATTTAATTTTTCAAGTAGCATACGTTGAATGTAAAAACAGTGAACAGTTTTAAGAAATATTAAAAGGTGTGTAGTGCATGAACAGATAAGGCAGCAGAAGCAGCATGACATTGAATGCTGGAACATTGAAGAAGCCAAATGAACTGTAATAGAAAGTGGGAAGTAATTATAAAATGCAGTTAGACTTTTTGTCTACAAATGCACTCTCTGAATTATACTGACCTATTTCTTGTTCTGTGTGGAATGTCATTGTGCTCCTTATGTAAATGTCCATTTGCCATGTAGGGGAAAAAAAGACATGCTCCCAGTGCTGTTAAGAAGGAGCAGGCTTTGATTTTTTTTCTCTGCTGAGGTCGCATCAAATGCTGACCTTCCTGATAGGATTAAATTGAAATCATTTTCCTTTAGTGTTCTGCAGCATTCTACATAGTCAGCAATCTAAGCCTTGAGGAATTCCCTTGAGAATTTTTCAGGTGTGTTATCTGAAATGGATGTCATAACTGCTGGAAGAACAGAAATGATGTACAGTGAGCATTTATGTTTGAAATTAAACAGCAGAAAATGCTGGAAACGCAAGGTCAGGCAACATCCATGGAGACGGAAAGTGGGGCTGAATTTTACCAAAAATTGGGTAAGTGTCTAATTTGGATGTTTCTTTCCACGAACCCTGGGTTAGTAAGTTTTGTCACTCAATTTTACACTGTGCATCTCATTATGTATGCACCATAACTCTATGGTGGCACATTCACACTATCATGAGCTCAACAATGGCGGAAGTACTCAGCACTGCTGGAATCTTCTGGGATTTCAGTTCCGGTGTCATATTTAAAGCCCAGCTATGCACCAGGTCAGACTCTGCCAACCAGATTAGTCCTTCACGGTACACATACTGGGAGGGAAACAAAAAAGAAAAGCTCCTAAGGGTACATTGGTGGCAAGGGAGACACTTCATTCAGACTAAAATCTCACAGTCCTTACTAGATTGCAACTTTACATCTTCCTGTGCCTGATTGACTGTTATTGTAACTGCAGCTACAAAATTCACGTTACACACTTTACCCATCCTTAGTGCCATGCCATAACACCCAGTGTTAGTGTAACATCTGACTGATTTTAAGTGTGGAAGTGTATTGGAAAGCCTTCAAAGATATTAATTTTTATTGAACAACAGCAAAAGTGAATGAAAATAATGAACAAAAAAATCTGCATTTGCTTCTGGGAACAAACAGCTTGTCTTTGAGCAGCAACGTATTTACAGGGAATAAATTATCACTCCACCCAGCTCACATCTGTTGGAATCAGATGTCACTTAAGCTCTATCTGGCCTGTTGTGCCTGGTTCTGCACTGCTGTATCATGTTGAAGGTGATGTTGCTCCTAAGCAGTATCCTGATCTTTCTCCTTTGAAAGCTGCTGCAACTCCCCTTCATTGCCAGCTTCAGTTGTGCAGAATGCACGATTTTGTGGCCCACTCTGGCTGGATTGAATGGCAAGACACCCCCACACTGATCCAAGCATTGGAACCTCGCCTTAAGAAGGTGTGTCACCTGCTCAATGATGGTACTGCTGGAAGAATGGATTGCATTGTGTCTATACTCAGTTTTAGTCAGGGTATTGTGGAACAAAATCAACCATGGTCGCAGAGGGTGGCCCTTATTCCCAGCAGCTATCCCTGTAAGGCATCCAGTCATTGTAACAAAACCAGAACATGAGAGCTCTCAAGGTTATAAACATGAGGGCAGCTCCCAGAATACCTGGCACAGACTTCTGGGATGTAGTACCGATGTTCACAGGTGACTTGCACATTGTTGGAAAGGAACCATATTTTATTGATAAGGTCAGCTGTTTTATGATACAGTGCTCTCAATATAATGTGCTTACCATCAAGAGCATTCTGCATCTGGGGAATGCCAACCACATTAGTAAAGCCTACTGCCCAGGCAGCAGCACTGACTTTTCATTTCAATGACATTTCTCAATGGGGAAATGAAGCAGTGTGATCTGGTGTGAGTTGCATTGGAAATAGCCTCGACACATTTGTGGTTTGAGGATTGTGAGATTCCATACAGCACTTCCAGTGCATCCTAAGAAGCAGTCATCTTATTACCTGGGATAGAATGGCCAGCCACCCTTTCAGATTGCAAATCCTGCTCCAGGATTTTCTTTAATCATTAACTGATGAGGACATTGCTGGCTAGGCAGCATTTATTGTCCATACCTAATTGCCCAGATGGGGGTTTCAGAATCAACCATGTTGCTGTGTATCTGGAGTCACATGTAGGCCAGACCAGGTAAGGATGGCAGTTTCCTTCACTAAAGGACATTAGTGAACCAGGTGGGTTTTTCCGACAATCAACAATGGATTCATGGGCATCATAAGATTCCTAATTCCAGATATATTTTATTAAATTCAAACCCGGGTCCCCAGAATGTTAGCTAGGTCTCCGGATTAACAGTCCAACAATAATACCACTAGGCCATTGCCTCCCCTATTGTTCTGTGATGATGTTCCCTAATATTCTCAGTCTGTAGTGACACTGCACATCAACGATCAGGAGAAAATGGAATCAAGGACTGTAAACCCTGTGTGTCTAGTATCTCTTTTCCACCCTGAGGGGACCTTCAGCTGCAAACTATTCATGTGGAGGCTGTTCAGCAGCTGTTGGAGATTGCTGCTGGTCCTGGGCTTGCTGGCTCATTTCTTCCTCTTTCATTTCTCTGCACCTTCATGGCACCTCAGTCGCTGCAATGATGGCCCCTGATATGGCTGAATCCGTTGGTCATAGTTCCAGTGAACCTGCATGGAGAATATCAGAAACAAAACAGGACCCTCATAATGTGAGCGATCAGCGATCACATTACACAAATGATGGTTTAGCATAATTTTCCAAACAGTAAGAAATGGAGGACTCCGAGAAAGAGCCACGGAATGCTGCTACGTGTACCTTTAGGTACCTGATTTGATTATATGTAGCACATGCATTGCCGTGCAAATGCAGCAGGAGATTGTCAGTGTAGTAGGGATGGCACAGTTGTTAGCACTGCTGCCTCACAGAGCTAGAGGCCAGGTTCAATTCCAGCCTTGGGTGACTGCCTGTGTGGAGTTTGCACATTCTCCCTGTGTCTGCTTGGTTACCTCTGGGTACTCTGGTTTCCTCCCATTGTCCGAAGATGTGCAGGTTAGGTGGATTGTCCATGCTAAATTGCCCATAGTGCACAGTGGATACACAGGCTAGATAGATGAGCCACGGGAAATGCAAGGCTATAGGGATAGGTAGCGGGGTGGGTCCTGGCACCCCCTTCTGTCCTGGTGAGGAAGGGGCACCTGAATTGAGGTCGAGGTCCTTTGTTTGCCTGTTTCCTTGGCATTGGTATTAAGCACAAATAGCAAGAGTGATGGAGAGTAGATCAGTGCGGATATCCAGCACACACTGAGGGTGCTGACCTGTATCTCCATGGCAGCTGCCAAACTGTCCATGGTTCATCAGAGCTGATGTGAATTGTGGAAGGGGCAGCATTTATGCAATAGTGGGGGCACAGAGAGGATGGAATGATGGGGGAGAAAGAATGTTGATAGTTCAGATTAAGTGTTCGGAATGTAAGAATGGCAGAATAATGATGTGTCTAACTGCCAAACTGGAAAGAACAGTTCCACTGGGTTGGGGAGAGGGGAGGGAGGACATGGTGACAGAGAATGTAACAAGTAAAGCTAAAAGGAAGGGAAGGAATGGGAGTGGGTTCACAATTTAAAGGTATTGAACTTAATATTAAGTCCAGAAGGTTGGAGAATGCCTAGTCTGAAGATGAGATGTTGTTCTTCCAGTTTGCACTGTGATTCGCTGGACCACTGCAGCATGCCAAGGACAGACAAGCAGGCATGCGAGGAGGATGCTGTGTTAAAATGGCCAGCGACAGGAAAGTTGGGGTCATGTTTACAGACAGACCAGAGGTGTTCTGCAAAGTGCGTTTGGTTTCTCCAATGTAGAGTCGGCCACATTGGGTGCAACAAATACAATATGCAAGATTGGAGGAGGTACAGGTGAAATGCTGCTTCACTTGGAAAGTTTGTTTAGGGCCTTGGATAGTGAGCAGGGAGAAATTGAAGGGGCAGCTGATGCATCTTCAGTGGTTACATAGAAAGGTGCCATGAGAAGGGGGCTGTGGTGTTGCTGGTCGGGGAATGGACTAGGGTGTCCCACAGGGAATGATCCCTGCGAAATGCAGATGGGGAGTGAGCAGAAGATGTGTTTGGTGGTGACATTCTACTGGAATTGTCTGAAATAACAGAGAATGATCCTTTGAATGTGGAGGCTGGTGGGGTAAACAGTAAGGACAAGGGGGACCTGATCACATTGTTATGAGTGATGGGAAGGAGCAAGGACAGCGACACAATGATAGGTCAGATGCAGTTGAGGGTCCTGTGAACCAACATGAATGGGAAACCATGGTCATGGAAGAAGGATGCTATGTCAGCAATGCTGTTTTGGAAGGTGACGTCATCCTAACAGATACGATGTAGGAAAAGGAACTGGAGAATGAGATGGAGCCTTTTCAGGACATGGAGTGGGAAGGGCTGTCATGAGGGTAGCTATGGGAGTCAGTGGCTTTGTAGTGGTTGGCAGTAGACAGTTAATTCCCTGAAATGGAGATGGAGAGGTCATGGAAAGGACAGGAAGTGTCGGAGATGGACCATGTGAAAGTTATAGAGGGGTGGAAATTGGAGGCAAAATGAGCAAACTGGTCCAGGCAGCAGCACGAAGAGGCAGCGAAGCAGTGATCAACATACCGATAAAAGAGTTGTGAGACGGGGCCAGTGTAGGACTGGAATAAGGATTTTTCCACATACCCTATAAAGAGGCATGCATAACTGGGACCTATGCAGGTACTCATAGCCACTCCTTTGACTTGGCAGAAGTGAGATGAATTAAAGGAGAAGTTGTTCAGTAAGAGAACAGTTTCAGCCAAGCAGAGGAGAATAGAGGTGGATGAGGATTGTTCAGGCGTCTGGTTGAGAAAGAAGCCGAGATCTCTCAGACTATCTTGGGGCTGAATGGAGGTATAGAGGGATTGGACATCCATAGTGAATGGGAGGCAGTTAGGGCCAGGGAACTGGAAATTGTCAGTATGGGGGAGGGCATCAGAGGAATTGCAGATGTAAGTGGGCAGGGTCTGGACAAGTGGAGAGAGGATAGAATCAAGATAGGAGGAAATTAGCTCAGCAGGAACAGGCTGATACAATGGTCCTACCAGGGCAGCCTGGTTTGTGGATTTTGGGAAGGAGGTAGAAGAGGGATGTCTGGTTGGGAGACTATAAGATTGGACGCAGCAGGGGGAAGATCTCTGGCAACAATGGGTTAATGTTTGGATGCGGGGTCATGGTCCGGGGGAGATAGGAAAAAGTGTCTGAGAGCTGGCATTGACCCTCCGCAAGGTAAAGATCAGTGTGCCAGACTACAATGGCACCATCTTTGTCAGCAGGTTTGAAAACAAAGTTAGTGTTGGACCTGAGAGAGTGAAATGTGGTAATTTCAGAAGGGGACAGGTTAGAGTTGGTGAGAGGAGCAGAGAAATTGAGACGGTCGATATGATGCTGGCAGTTTTCAATGAAGAGAACAAGGCCAGGGAAGGGGGTCCAAGTGGAGGGTGAATACTGGAGGCGGTTGAAGGGATCAGCGGAACGTGGGGAGGATTCTCTCCCAAAGAAGTGAGCGCGGAGATGGAAGTAGCAGAAAAACAGTTTGAAGTCAAGGTGTGCCTGAAATTCATTAAGGTGAGGGTGTATGGGTATGAAGCTGTGACCTTCACTGAGGACGGTATGTTCAGCCTCAGGGAAGGGAAGGTCAGGAGGTATGGTGAACACACAGCAAGAGCTGGGGTTGGGGGGAGTGACCTCTGGAGGGGTCAGAAAGAGATGACATCTGAGGGCTGAGATAGGGTGGTTGGTAGGGGATTGTCTTTGAGTGAAGGGAGGGGATGGGGTCCGAGAGGCAGAAAGGGGAGGGTGGTGCCTTAATGCCTGAAAGAAAGAGAAAAGGTATTTCATTGTGGTGACAGATGAGATGAAGAATGAAGTGAAACTGGGGACTGGTGCAGCAGAGTAGAGTCAAGTGAGTGCAAATGACCGTGCATGGCATTGACCGTGGATTGCAGGATGCGACGGGACAGCAATTTGAGGAATGTTAGATGTCCTGGAGATACTTGTAATCCTGGGTGGGTTTGAAACATGAAGGGTGAAACTTGAGTTGAAATCCACGTGGGGTAAGTCTGAGTCGTGGCAGTCGCTGAGAACGGAAATATGGCTATGGAAGTGAGTTTGGGCAAATATCTTGACGAACACCAGCAGCAAAATGGAAAGCAACAAATATGTGCAGAGTGAAAGAGACAACTGGAATTCCTGTTGGAAGGAAGAACAAAACGTCTTCAGGGTGGGCATTCCTCAAAGAGATGTGACAGTTGATTAAATACAAGGTAGGAGCAAATTACTGCAGATGCTGGAATCTGTACTGAAACCAAAAAGTGCTAGAGATCACAGTGGGTCAGGCAGCATCCAAGCTAATGTTTCGAATCGAGATGACACTTCATCAGAGCTGACATGAAGTGTGGAGGAGCAACATTTATGCAACAGTTGAGTAGGGGGTGGGAGGGGTGGAGGTGGGGGTATGGGATACTGGGACATGGATGTTTCAGGATCACCACAGGATTGATCACAGTCTTCACCAGCTAAGACAATGATCCTCTCCTTGTAAGGGATGTCTGGCACTCTACCACCTGTCTTCGCTCTTTCTGTCTGTTGTGGGCCATTCTCGTGGATTCATGCAATGGGCCTGGAATGACACAAAAGGAGAGATTGATTGAGATGAAAGTATCTGGCACAGCTCTTGGTGCTTATGCAGGTGGGGAAAAGTTGACGAGGTGCCTCAGTCGAGTGTCAAAAGACATGCAGGATTAGTATTTTGGGGTGGGAGTGTTGGGTTGGGTAAGGATGCTGCCATCAGAGTGGTAGACCATAAGCCTTGTTGGGAGGTGGGTGCAGTAGCAGAGACAGAGTGAGTGTGAGTTAGAAGATAAAAGATGGTGGCACGTGCCCTCAACGTTGGTCAGGAGGTCGTTGATCTTATTTTGGCATTCCTATGCATTTCTCTGAACGGTGGAAACAGCATTGAACTGGGTGGAAAACTTGGGCACCAATCTGACAGGGTCTTGTGGTTTGATCTCCTCTGCCTGTCCTGAGAGAAGATGACAACCCTCCTCTGCACAACTCCGGGCACCGGGTTAGTTGGATGCCAATCTTCTTCTATGTGCTGCATCTGGGAAAATTCTTGAATCACAATAATTGCAGAGGACAACTCCAGGCTAACAGTGCTTGACCTGTTGCACAAATGCATCTTCAATATCGTGCCCATGCTGGGATTCTGGGAGGTCCCTGCAGTGGCAAATACTTCTGCCTGTGACGAGAGGAATGATAGGGTGGCTGGGGTCCTGAGAGGTATGGTGCATAGCTCATGAGGTGAGTTTTGGACAATAATGTGAAAAATCTTACTAGGCTACCCAGAGAGAAGAACCCTTCAGGAAACTCACCAGAATTGACACTTAGCCAATTCAAAGTAAAATTCAGCCCAATTTTTCGTAAAAACATCGGAAATATTGCAAAGAAATTTCACATCACAATGGCCCATTTCTCATTTAAACAGCTTGGTGCAGTTTTCAGGTGGACTTGTAATGGTCAAGCTGCCCCTCCCTCCCAGGACAAGCGACACTTCATAAGTATGTAAGTTGTATACTGGCTGTAGGACCTTTGTTGAAAATTTGAAGGAAGCATTAAGATTGGGAGATGAGCTGAGGGGTCTATGAGCAGACTTGAGGCAGCTTAACATCAGGGCTGGAAATTTCTTTTATGGTTATTTTTGCTCATACTGGGCCTGCAGGCTGCCAGTCTGATTGAACATTCCCTGGGATCATCAACTCCCCTACCAGCCAGAACATACTGGCTGGCTCACTGGTAATGATTCATTTCCGGTCCTCCGATATCTGGTGCATGACAGTCTGGGGAGCCGTTGGCCTAATAGTATTATCACTGGACTATTAATTCAAAGACCCAGAAAGTATTCTGGGGACCTGGGTTCAAATTCCACCACATCAGATGACGGAATTTGAATTTAATAATAAAAATCTGGAATTAAGAGCCTAATGATGATCATGAATTCACTGTTGGTTGAAGGAAAAACACATCTCCTTCTCTAATGTCCTTTAGGGAAGTAAACTGCCATCCTTACCTGGTCTGGCCTACATGTGACTCCAGACCTACAGCAATGTGCTTGACTGTCAACTGCCCTCTGGACAATTAGGGATGGGCAATAAATGCTGCCTAGCCAGTGACGCCCCTCATCCTGTGAATGAATAAAGGAAAAGCATCAATGTGGTGCCTAGTTTTTGTGAGGGGCATTTAAAAGAAGTGTAAATTCAAGAGTAATTCACTCTTACTTTAGCCCAATGTCAAATTTATCCTTTATTTTCCATTTCCTTCTTCCTGTTGATTCTCATGCATTGAAATGAAAATGAATTATTAAATTTGTTAAAAGTCTCTGATTGTTCCTGTTGATGTATATGGAGCACAGTGGCCTTAAGTGATTACTCATATACAAAAACAGTAGTCTTCGTGAAAATTTGCTGATATACAAATTGAAACATGAGGACCATAAAAATGGCAAAATAATTTGAATTAAGTAGCTAATCTCAAATTGAACATATTGGTACAAAGGAAATATCGACAACAGCAGCTTTAGCATATTAATCGATAAGAAAGTCCTCACTTTTCAATATGATCTTGTCAATGCAATATTAAATATAATCAATTCAGAGGTGGTAAATATAATTAATAAGTGTAATACAAATAATTCCACATAAGTGACATAGTGATAAACAGAATTTGAAGGGTTTAGGCCCGAAACGTCAAGTTTTCCTGCTCCTATGATGCTGCTTGACCTGCTGTGTTCATCCAGCCCCATGCTTGTTATTTCACATCTGTAATGGTCCTGTTGTGGGATTGTGTAATATACACACTTTCATGTTTAACTTGCGTCCACAGAACAGGGGGTTCCCACTTTACAAATGTCTGACTTCATCCTTATGAGCATGATCCTATATAGGCGCGTAATTTTATGTATCTTACATATGAACATTTCCTGTTACTTATGAATGGCTTATGTTGTCCTGCGGTGTTCCAACTAGCGTACAAATTGACTTGAGTACTGACGCAGGAATGAAGCCCGTTCAGCACCCAGGGACTGCCTGTACTCATGAATTATTGGTCTTCCATGCTTTGATGCATACATTGGACTTTATTTAAGTATCAGAACTTGTAGGACACATCGCATTGTATGATTGTTTAATGGTTTTCTTAGGGCTAAGCTATGCAGTGATTAAAATTTGTGGTCATACATGTTGATCAACAGGTACATTTTAAAGATGATATACATCAAGAAAGCACATTTGGAGCATCAGGGAACATTCAATGATACGTTGCAAATTTACTTACTAGCTGACTACTTTTAGTGATACAGTGTCTATTCGGTTTAAATCATAGACATGGATGGACCATTACTACAGTCCTAAAGCGTGGCCTGTCATTAGATGTGGTGGTCCAACTGCAAATCTGATTTACTTGCTTTACTTGAATGTTAGGATTCAATTTATATCAGTTCAACTCTGAGACATTAGAATTTTCATTGGATACATTAGAAATAAGTAGAGAATTTACGATAACTCTGACTCTGTGTGGCATTTTTTATTAAGTATAATTAGGAACCCAGGTGCAAGAAGATGCTGTTCAGGCCTTTTTTGCCATGAGAAAATATTTCTTCTCCTAAACAAATAGTTTGTGTTTATTACTCAGTTTTAATACAAAATCAGAAATCACACAAATGTCTGTAGGACCATACAGTTAGGGATTTCATACGCTTACCAATGGAAACAAAGTTAACATGAATATCAATAAATTCCATTCTCAGAAGACATACCTTTTTTAAGGAGAACATTTCACTTATAAAAATGATCAATCCATATTAATTACAAAGTCCATAGGTTCCAATGTTAGCAGTCTAGCTGAAATTGTTGTCAAAATATCATGTTTAAATGGGGCCAGCTTTACAAAGCAGGGTCAGAAACCCAGTATTTGTTTCAATTCTGAGTCCCAATCCTTTCGCTTGGTGAACATGATTTTTAATTTGAAAATCCAGCCTAAGATTGCATATTGTTCTATCATTTCTTGTTGTAATGATGCTGGATTTTCATTTCTATTTCATGACAGCTGTTTCTTTCACGTATTCCTGTTGTAGATATAGAGATAATGTTTCTTCATATGGAGCAACCTAAAAAGGAGGTCATAGTTTTAGGATAAGGAATGGCAGATTTAAAACAGAGGTGAGGGGAAATTATTCCTCTCAAAGAGTCATGAATCTGTGGAATGTGGCACATGCCAGGACATTGAGTAAATTTAGGGAGGAGATAGACAGACTTTTACTTGATAATGAGTTGAAGGGTTATGGAAAGTGGGCAGGAAAGTGAAGTTGAGGTCGACATGAGATCAACCATGATCATATTAAATGGTAGATCAGGCTCAAGTGGATGTATTGCCTACTCCTGTACTGAGTTCTTATGTTCTATGTTATGCAGGCTCACTGCTTTAGTTTACAGAGCACAGCCCTTTCCCTGTTATTATTTCTCATGTGATATTGAGTGGCTAGTTAGGTCCACTATTTTACAAAATTCTGGGCATCTCCATCAATAATTTATCAGTTTTAAGTAGGTGTCTTGTTATGCTGTAAAACCACTTTCCATCTTTTTCATGTGCTTTCATTATGGAATCCGATATCAACCGGCTACTGCATTTGTGCTTGTACCTGCACCAAAACTGAGTGGTTTCACAATAGTTTCATTCGGCTCTATTCTGTACAAGATGAGCATTGAAGTGTGAGAAGACTAAATCTGTCTGCCACTTGAATTGTCAAACTGCCTCAGTTTTTTATTCTTAGGTAAAAAAAGCATGGCAGTTTGGTCAATTAGGTTTCACTGGTCTAAACCTAGTGAAGGCACAAATATTAATATTGGGGCCAATACATTCACTGTGCGCAAGCTGCGCTTTGAGATTCTTGGGCTCGATTTTAGTTTTTGAGGTGGATAGTAGGAATCATGTAAATTCTCAGCTTGGCCCATTCACCTGAAGAGAAAGCATATGCAAGGAAGCACTTGCATTGTGAAGGGGATGTGTGGGCTACAATCAGATCAGCCAATCGAGAAAAGAGTTCATAGACAGGCTTGGGACTGCCAGGATCAATGCAGCTGTGGCATTGCTGGTCACCTTGGTGCTGTGGAACTTCACCCCAATTATAATGAGAAAAGGCCTTCAAGTCCTCACCAGTTACACACTCTCTATATCCATACATTGTTACATCCATATCACCTCATACCCCATGCATCCCTATTGTCAAGCAGTGCCACTTGCCAAGCATTACAACCAATTAAACCTATAGTGACAATAAGCTGTGCAAAAGAAAATCTTTAAAAGAACATTTTTATTCAATGATAGCTTTCTTTTTCATAAAAGGAATCCTTCCTTTTGCTATAGGCCAATAAGCTGTTAATAATCCTGATTAATTGAAATACCAGTAGCAGAAACTATAAGTACTCGAAACCTCTTCAGTTGAGCAAGTAAACATTGGGCAATTAACGGAAGAGACAAGAGAGCACAGAGCTGTAAATTAAGTAATATTTTCCTTGGCATTCAGCTGTTTCAGCATAATGTATATTTGGGTTCTCAGCAGTGAATGTACAATGAAACATCAGTTGCATCATTTAAAAAGCTGTGCCCCAGAAAATAATGAAAGCTATCAGTTCTATTCTATCAATTAGGCAATGTTTACTGACACAAAATAAAGAGGTTTCAAGTGCTTACAGTTACTGCTTGTGATGCATTCAAGGATCTTGTTAATTGGTATCTTCTGCTGGCCTGAACTAGAAGAATTTTTTTGCAAGAAAATAGAAAGTTGTCAATTAATGATTTCTTGTGCATAAAACGGTTTTCATGGTTTTGTCACTATCATTGTTCTATACAGTGTGTAATGGGTAAATTGTGTGGAAGTGCAATGCCTTGGCATAGGGGTACGAGAAGGTATAGGGCACTTCAGGGGTGCACATTGAAATAGGGGAAATGAGGGCCATAGGGACTGGGTCTTGGGGTCTTGGTATGAGGTGGTACAAGGAGGACTTTCTGAACTTACCTTTCAAAAGATTCCCTCTTCTAGACTATGGTTCGTGATATCTCTAAAATACTTTGAACTACAAATTTTTGAAAAGCCAGCCTGACTCATTGGAAATTGTTGAGTACTAAGTCCTGTGTATCTCTGCAATGGACTATAAAGGATTACACCAGACATGTAGGTTGAGGGATCTTGACCCAAACCAGTCCACACCTATAAGAGGTCCTGCTAATAACCCTGGGAATGGTATTGGGTGCTGGAATCAGGTCCCAGCTGTAATTTTTACCCTCCATGAAGTTTCCTTGATCCAAGAAAGTCCAGCCATCATTTTTGGTTTTTGTCCCCCACACATCGGGTTAAATTTTACTGGCTCCCAGGAAGTCAGAAGGGAGGAAGGGGTGTCCTGCAAAATCATGAAGAGCTATATCAGATCTGCTCCTTGACCATGTCCCACCATTGTAGAATATAATTGGCAAAAGAATGGGATAAGACCAGAGGCCCACCACAAGAGAATGAACTGCTAATTGGAATGCGCAGAAATCCTGTTAAGAGTCATTTTGTTAGGCTATTTGAATTTTCCCAATTTGTGGTTCAATCTCCTACCATTTGGGAAGTCTACCAGCCTTGGAGTCTTGTGTTTTAAGCATAGATAAGCCTGTGGGCAGGAAAGGCAAGCCCTGAGGTTGCAGCAATTACTTCACAGGGGCTTTGTCTCCTTCATTTGAAAATTTCTTCAATGTTTCAAAGTTTCTTCAGTCTACGTAAGGAATACCGAAGCCCTGCAGAGATTCCTGAGCTGCCACTCCTCTGATTGACCAGATAGCTCTCAGAAGCTAAAACAGATGACTCCCCCAGTGGCAGCTACTTAATTGATTGCCACACTAAAATTGAGGGGGGAGATCTGCTGGCTGTCCACGTATGCCAGAGACCCACTTTTCCAGCTAATATTGTTCCATCTGCCTGATCAGTACATTTCTGCCCCAAGTTATAGATATCAAATCCTTAAAAAAAGTTGTAAGCGAGAGAAATCAAAATGATGCACAATGTTGGGATTGTTTATTATTAGGACAGGCTGAATGAATTGGGGCCATTTTTGTGCATGAAACATTGACTTTATTAGTGACACGTAAACTAGCTGCAAATTGATGATGTTCTATTTATTTCTCAACTGGTTAGCTGAGAAATCTATCAGGGTGTTTACTGACAGAAACCTTTAGTGTGGCAAAGCTAATAGCATTTCTTTTCATTACCTGGGGGAAAAAAAACAGCAGCACAAGTTTCTCATTCACTACTTACTCATCTTTGGTAAATATGGCTGTGTACTCATATGAACACTGCAGATTAAGGTCAGAATGCAGCAACACAGTATGGAACAATACACGATTGTCTCCTGGTTCACTTAAGGGGAATGTAAAATTCCAGCTAAAGACAAAGATTCTCAAATGTATCCACTACAGGAAATAGAACTAATGAAGGTGGAGGAGGGTCAATGATAATTGACTTCTCTATTCAGGAATTGGTGAAAATGTGTGGCTTAGAATGCATGGAACGGTTGAGGCAAATAGATACATTTATAAGGAACCTAGACAATACGTGAGCAAGAAGGAAGGAGAAGAACATGTTGATCAAGTAAGGCGATGTATGGTGGGAAGAGGCTCACATGCAACATCAACAGCAGGATAGACCTTTTCCGTGGAGTAATGTGTTCCTGTGAAAGTGTCAGTAAAGTAGGGGTAAGAGCTGGCAATGTAGTGGAACTAGGCACTGTTGGAAACTGATCTGATGTCGTATTTGCATCTGAGGTTATGTTCAAGGGTTACCAAAGTGCACACTGCCAGACTAAGTCTGAGCAAGTTGAGAGAGAGAAAGGAAGCATGGAACGAAGGGGATAGATTTTTGGTTAGAGTTGTACTCGATTGCTGATGTTAAGTGGAAGGAAGTCTGGCTCGTGCCGAATATGACATGGGTTGAGAAGTTGAATGGCTCATTGCTAATTAAAAGCTCAGACTGGAGACAGTGAGGAAACAAGTATAACAGAAAAATATAATAATACGTACTTGTAGTGTTCAGTATTTTGTTACCAGAACTACTTTACACAGACGATTATTATTTTTGTCGCCAGTTGTAATGATCAATACATTCAATTGTACTGAGTACTTCCAGTGTTGTCCATTAATGTAATCATTGTTGTTGAGGAGCGTTTTGCAACACTGCCTGCACTACAGCTCCAACATATTTCTGCACCCTAGGGTTATAACACTGGGTCAGCAGAAATAAGATAATGATCTAGATAAAACAAAATGTAACAAAATTGTGACAGGGTTTGACTTGAGCAAACAAGCTACCATTGACCTCTGGAGTCTTGTAGAATCAGGAAACAAGCAACATGAGGTAAAAAAAGACAGTTAATGCCAAAAATGGAGATTAAACCAATTGCAAGGAGAATCCTAATTCACACTATTCATTATCCACGTCTTCAGTAGAAACAGATCATGAAGCAAATCATGTTTCCATAATCAAAAGAAATGTAAGCACATGTGGAACAGGAAGGAAAGGGAAGGAGCATGATTAATATAGAAGAAATGATTGTTCCTTTGGGCAATCAAAGACGCTTCTTAAGGGATATAAGTGTGATAAAAATGATTAAGGATGAGAATTCTCTGAGAAAACATGCACGCTACTAGCTAAGTATGCAACATGTCAATGAGTGGACAGTTAGATTGGAAACAGTTCAATACTTAAGTGTGCTTGGAGAACAGAGAACCTGGACGATCATGGGAAACCACCTTTGACGGTTTCACTTAGTCAGATATTATAATAATTTGCATTATCTGGGAAGTTGAATACTGTGTCTGGATTCTGCTGTAGGCCTTTCCTTTCTTGAAGACAGCTAAACTCAATTACATATGGTATATATTAGGCATAACATTTTAGTTAGTTATTCTGAACGTTACCTCAGAGTAAAGAGATGAATTGCACACCTATTTTACATTACTCATAATGATATTTGGTTCTGGGCCGGAAAGATACCAGAAACAGAATGAGATGCCATATAAAAATAACATCAAGAATGCCTAACGGCCTGGAGCTGGGGAATAGATCCACAAATCAAACCAGTGATGGGCTGTACATAATGTGAGCCGTGTACACAAAAATGGAAGTCCACCGAACCCCATCCAGAAATGAAGGAAGTACATAAACAAGGTGACTCTATACTTGCACTAAAAATCAAAAAGATTTGGCACTTTTCAATTCTTGTTTCTTCTCAACGGACTAAATCATACATTTTATATGGCTAAGCACGAGTTGTCTTACATGTTTTGGAGAAGTTTTCACCACTAGTGAGAACATTCCTGTATCTTATCAAAGTTGCCTCATTAATGACCTGCCCTGCCCCTATAGCGTTCCTTGTGTCTGATTCTAGCCCCGTCTTAACATGCACCAATCTGCAAATAACTCACCACTACCACGATTGACAAACATTCTTGGTGCCAGCACCACCTCTAAAAGGTTATTGTGCACCTGGACAAGGACTCTCAGTTCAGAACTTCCCTGTATGATTGGTGACATTGGCACTGGACATGGCCGACAAGGGAAATGTGGTGATCCACTTTACAGGCAGAGACCTGGAGGTCCTGTTGGACTGGGTGGTGCACAGGTGGGATTACCTGTTCCCCAGGACCAGCAGAGGAGGCCACAAGACCTGACCATGCCAGCCTGGTCCGAGGCTGCCACTGGAATCAGTGCAGTTTCAGTCATTTGGAGGAAAGCACAGCAATATAGAAAGAAGATCAATGAACTTCTCCATTCTGCCCCTGTAAGTGCCACCGTCTTCTCACTTGGAGCTCATGCTCAGTCAATTTCTGCTACTGCACCCACTTCTCACCAAGGCTCATGCTTTACTACTCTTCACTATTGCCTGCAATATTTTTACTCACTTGCTGTCACCCACCTTAGCCCTGCATGTCCTCTGTGCTGCTTACTCACTCACTCGGGACTGCTTCCCACTTGCAACAATAATAACAGCTGTGTCATCCACTTTCATCTCCCTTAATACCTGCCTCTCTCTTATTCCAGGAGGAAAACAGCCCCCAGTAGGATAGATAGAGTCAAGATGGTAATGTGCTGACAGACGTTCAGCTACTCACTTCTTATGTGTAGATCAAGCTGACTCAGATTGCCCTAGTTTGGTATTAGAGGTTGCCCTTGATTTGTCCTCTCAGTATTCCTAACTGATGCCTGTCTCCCCTCACATGACTGAAGACTACTAACAACCATGCCGCTTTGCATTAACCAGCATGGTGATAAAACAATACTGTGAGCCTGGTGTATCTGGCCAAGGGCAAAAGTGCAGCAAGGTAAGGCAGGGCTGGGATCCAATGATTGAACACAATGAGAGCAAGTAAATATGTTGTAGATGCAGGTGGTCTAGTCCATGAGTTGGGTGCCGACCCTAAGTGCTGAGTATCCTTGTAGCAGCATTACACTCATAGTTGCCAGTGCACTCTGAGGTGCAGCATTGTAGCAAATGCAGAAGCATCCTGCAAGTGGATCGGTGATGTGCTGTGAGGGCTCTTAAAGGCCGGCACATATCTGATGCCAGTGTATGTGGATGTAGGGTGTATGTGACTAATGCCCACGGACCATGCTGTGAGGTGTTGGTGCCTGGTATTCATCGTGGAGGTTCTTTGGAGTAAGTGGTGAGCTGAGGTTGTCAGGTACTCACTTTGACTTCCATGTCGAAAATTTTCACTGTCTGGCTTGCTCACTTTGGTAAGATAGAAAGTTGAATATTAATGAGGTGAGTTGTTAGTAAGGTGTTAATAAGGTCTGGTCAGCACCTTGCAGACCAATGACCACTTCCATCTAGAAGGGCAAAACATCATGTTGAAGTTGTGCAGGACGTTGGTGGGACCTCTTCTGGAGTACTGTGTGCAGTTCTGGTCACCTTGCTTTTGGAAGGGAATTATTAAATTGGAGAGGGCTCAGAAAAGATTTACCAAGATGTTGCCGGGACTGGAGGGGTTGGGTTAAATGGATAGGTGGATAAGCTGGGGCTTCTTTGACTGGAGTGTAGCAGGTTAAGGGACGACCTTAAAGAGGCCTATAAAGTCATAAGGGACATCGATAAGGTTAATATCATACAATCTCTACAGTGTGGAAACAGGCCCTTCAGACCGACAAGTCCACACTTACACTCTGAAGAACATTCCCCCCAGACCCATTCCCCTACCCTATCCCTGTATGCCCCATGGCTAACATACCTAACCTACACATCCCTGAACACCATGGATAATTTAACATGACCAATCCACCACATCTTTGGACTGTGGGAGGAAATTAGAGCACCCGGATGAAACCCACGCAGACACGGGGAGAATGTGCAAACTCCACACAGACTGTCACCTGAGGATGGAATCGAACCCAGGTCCCTCGTGCTGTGAGGCAGCAGTGCTAACCACTAACCCCTGTACTGCTCACAGCAAAGGTCATTTCCCTAGGGTTAGAGCACTGCCGATCTTACAAACGTAGAACCACAGGAATAGGAGCAAGTCATTCAGCCTCTTGAACCTGCTCCATCATTCAATAAGATCATGACTAACTGACTCCACATGCCTGCTTTAGATCCTTATCCCCTTATGCCCTTGCTTATTTAAAAAGCATCCATATCATTTAAATTTAACGTGGGTTAGCATTGACTGCTGTTTGAGGAAGAATTCCAAATTTTCACGACTCTTTACAAGTAGAAGTGCTTTCTAGCATCTCTCCTGAATGGTCTGGCTCCCCTGACTCTGGCCCCAGTTATAGAATCTTCAACCGGGGAAATAGTTTATCTTTGTCTACCCTGTTTTCCCCTGTGAATATCCTGAAGGCTTCAATTATATCACTGTTTAACCTTCTCCATTCTAGAGAATAAAGGCAGAATTTGTCTAATCTCTCCTTATAACTTAACCCCTGAAGTCCAAGTATCATCATGTAAACCTGCGTTGAACTCTCCTCATGGCCAAAACATTCTTCCTATGGTGTGGTTACCAGATCTTCTCACAGTACTCCTAGTGGAGTCTAACTAGGGTTTTGTATAACTGCAGCATAATGTCTGCATCCCCATCCTCCAGCCTCTTAGATCCGAAGGCCAGCATTCCATTAGCCTTCTTGACTATTTTCTGCACTTGTTTGTGGCATTTTTTTTATTCGTTCGCAGGGTGAGAGCATCACTGGCTAGGCCAGCATCTATAATGCCTATTCCTAATTGTCCTGAGGGCAGTTTGTGAATGAACTGCATTGCTGTGGGTCTGGAGTCACATGCAGGCCAGAGCAGGTAAGGATGGCAGTTTCATTCCCGAAAGGACATTAGTGAACTGGATGGGATATTTTGACAATTGACATTGGTTTCATGGTCATCATTGGACTCTTAATAACAGATTTTTATTGAATTCAAATTCTACCAGGTGCTGTGGTGAGATTCAAACGTGAATCCTCAGAACATTACCTGGGTCTGGAGTAACAGTCCAGCAATAATATCATTAATCCATCACCTCCATTTTAAAGAGTTTGTTGAACATACACAGTCTTTAACTTTGTGTCTTCTAAAAAATACCCTGACCTAGCCTGAAAAGGATAACTTCACATTAAAATTCATCTGGTACAGCTTTATCCATTCACCGAATCTGTCCACACACTCTTGTAATTTTATACTGTCATCAACACTGTCTATAATGCTGCCCAATTTTTTTGTCATCAGCAAATTTGGATATTTGACTTTTTATTGCCGTTATCCAAGTTGTTAATGAATAATTGAGGCAGCAACACAGATCCCTGCAGGATACCACTAGTCACATCCTGCCAATTTGAGTACCTACCCATTGTTCCAACTCTGTTGCCTGCCACTCAACCAATTCTCTATACTTATCAGTAATTTGCCACCAATTTCATGGGCTTCCACCTTAGCTAAGTCTCTTGTGTGTTTCTTTATCTAAAGCCTTCTGGAAATCAGTATAAACAACATCCATCAACTTACTTTTGTCCACACCTTTGTCACCTCTTCAAAAATACTCTGAGGCTTGTCAGACATGACCTAACCTTAACGAATCCATGCTGACACACCCTGATTAACTGAAATATTTCGAGGTGATCAGTTACCCTATCCTTAAGTATAGACCCAAACAAATTCCCTACCACAGATGTCAGGCTAACTGGTCTGTAACTTCCTGCTTTCCCGCTATCACCCTTCTTAAAGAGTGGAGTGATGTGAACAAATTTCCAGAGGTACAACTCCTAAATCCAGGGAAATCTGAAAGATTATGGTTAGAGCATCGACATTGTGATCTCCTACCTCCATTAACACCCATGGATGGAAACCATCAGGTCCTGAAGATTTGTCACTCTTCAGTTCCATTCATTTCCCCATTATTAATGATTTACTTAAGCTAATTTTATTTAGACCTGTCCCTGATCTTCTATTAATTACTTTGGGACTTCTGGCAAGCTATCCTCCTTCTCTGCTGTGGAAGCTGAAACAAAATCATTGTTCAGCTTGTCTGTCATTTCACCATGTCATAGACAATATCTCCATTCACAGCTTTAGTGGCCTAATAGAACTCTAAACCAGCTACTTTCCCTTTATGTAGCTATAAAATGTCTTCTTATTGTCTTTTATGTCTGTTGCAAGTTTCCTTTCATAATCCTTTTTAGCTGCTCTTGTAAGCCGCTTTGTGGCCCTTCGTTGGTCATTGTATTTGTTCCATTCATGAGATCTGATGCTATTCTTTTTATTTTTATGAGCTGTGTCTTTTAATTTCATGGTGTCCCTTAACCCCTTAAATGCCCATGGCTTTTTATTTGTGAGGTGGAGATTTTCCTTTGCATGAGCACAAATTGCTTCTGAGTAGCATTAAATGTTTCTTGGAATACCCTCCATTATTCCTCAGTTGTTTTACATATTAGCAGAGCTTTCCAGTTTACTGTGGACAGTCTTTGCGTTATCCCATTAAAGTCTGCCTTGTTTAAATCCAAAATCTAACCTTTGCTTATCTCTTGCAAACACTACATGAAACTCGATTGTGTTATGATCACTATTTGAGAAATTCTCACAACTAGGTCACTAGTTAATCCAGGCTCATTGTTCACTACTAGATCCAATGTTGCTGGTCCCCTTGTTGCATCCAAGGCATATTGCTGCAGGAAACTATCCCGACACTCTAGAAATTCACAACCATTTTGACAGGTGCTTGCCTTTCTCTTTTAGTCTATGTTAAGATTAAAATCTCACATTAATACGACACAGTCTTTGATACATGGTTGCCTAATTTCAGCATTTTATACAATCTAGCACTTTTGAGCTGATACCAAATGGTTCATGTATGACACCTATTCTGGTTTTTGTTCCTTTTTGATTCCTCACTTCCAAGCTTCAGGTCTCCACTGGGTGCTTTCTCCTCATTACATCTTCCCTCAGCATAGAAATTATTCTGTTTCTAATTAGTGATGCTACTCTACACCCATGCCATTCTCTCTATCCCTCCTGCAAACCTTATAACCTAGTATGTTTCGTTCCCAGTCATGACTATCCTGCTGCTATGTCTTCATAATGGCTACAATATCATAGTTTACTAATTGAATCTTTGCCTGCAGCTTATTTAATTTGTACCTGACACTTTGTGCGTTTGTATAAAGAACTCTAATTTTGGCTGTACACTCTACTCTGTCAGCATCATTTTATTATTACTGCCTTATTCAATCCACTTAATAATCCCACCTTGTTCATTACTCTGGCCCTACTTGTGCATCCTATAAACATCTACCTTCTCCTCACATGCTGACCTGCTACCCAGGTTCCCATCTCCCGGCCACACAAGTTTAAACACTCCTGAGTGACACTAGCAAACTTTCTGCAAGGATATTGGTGCCCCTGCATTTTAGGTTCAACCTGTCATTCTTGACAGATCCCACCCACCCTGGAAGAGATCCCAATGATCCAGATATCTGAATTCCTCTTTAGCCACATATTTAGCTGTACTGACTTCCTATTTCTGGCCTCACTAGCAAGTGCCTCAGGGGCTAAGCCTGAGATACAACCCTAGATGTCCTGCTTTTCAAATTGTTGCCTAACTCCTTAAATTTCTTTGGCAAGACTTCATCACTCTTCCTGCCAATGTCATTAGTATCAATATGGACCACGACCTTTGACTGTTCACACTCCTCTTTCCAATGTCCACTCAGAGACATCCTTGACCCTGGCACTAGTGAGACAGCATACTATCCTGGAGTCTTGCTTGAGATCACAGAAGAGCCTATTTGTGTCCCTGACTATAGAGTTCCCAACTACCACTCCTTGTCTGCACTTGACCCTCCCTGCTGTACAACAGAGCAGGTGTGGTGCCAGTTTTGTGGCAACTGCTGTCACCTTCTCCACCCAATAGTATTCAAAATGGTATACCAACCACAGGAGACTTCTGCGCTACCTGTCTGCCCCTCCTTGCGGATAGCCCACCTATCTGCCTCAACGTTGGGTGTGACCACATCCCTGGAACTCCTATCTATTGACACCTTTAGCCACCTGCATGCTTCTCAGTCAGTCCATCTGCTGCTCTAGCTGAGTCATGCAATCCGAAGGGAGCTGCAGGTAAACACACTTCTTGTGGATGTAGTTGTCAGGGACATTTGAATTGTTTATGATTTTCCACATCTCACAGGAGAAGAATACCAGTCTACAAACTGTCATTTCAAACCCTCTAGTGACTACTGGATTAAAAAATAAATAAGTAAATAAATCAATTAATCTTATCTAGTTACTTAAATTACAGTTATTATTTACTAACTAAGAGGCTTACTAAATATATTAACCTCCAAGTAGTCTTGAAAAAAATATTCATTGTAGGTTATATTTCTTCTGTGAGTCTTGGTGATGGAATGGATCCACCTGGGGTCAATGGCATAATGGGTCAGCTTGGCAGAGCTGCAATCCTGATTTAATGTTTTGGGTCCAGTGACCCTTCTTCAGAACTGGACCTGAAACATTAACTGTGCTTTCTTTCCACAGATGGTGCCAGACCTGCTGAGTTTTTCCAACTGTTTCTGTTTTGCTCTGATATCCAGCATCGACAGTTCTTTCGGTTTCCTGGAAACCTGATTGGTCATATCTCAAATATGAGAGCAGGCCTTTGCAGTTCTTCAGGCCCAAGTGAAGTTACCTTTATACAAGAAGTAAGATAATCTGACAGAGCTTCTGAGGAACTACAGAAGATTTGAAACATTGCTGCTGTACATTCTAGGAGTAATTTTCTGACTTTGTGCATCTGAGAAGGAACTGTTACTACTGGAAAAATAAGCCAGAAGTTCAGAACTACAATAGAAAAATAATGGCCTACAAAGTATCCTGAGACTGTTTTTATTTTTGATCCCTCTGGTTCTGCAAATTCGATATTGTACAATTTTTGTAAACTTATATGGAGGTGACATCTGCAGAGGCTCCAGAGGAATCCTGAAGATATCACTGACTAATTTCCAGATGTAATCTATCAAAAGATGCTAGGATCATAATTCATGTATTTATAGGGCCTGGAATCTGTTTTAAACATATATCTAGGAGATCCAAGGAAAAGGCCATAAGAATTTACGCATGTGTCCAAACTTAAACAGGTTGTGTTTAGGCAGTCCTTTTGCAAAGTTTTTGATATTTGTGCTTACTTTTGCCCCCAAAAAAGCATAGTACATACCAATTTCTATCCCCACCCCATGTGCAGTGCTCAGCCAAATTTCTATTCCTGCCAAGAATGTCAAATAAGAAAATTACCTCTTGTAAATGATAACAGATATTGAGAAGCAATTCCATGACTGTGATCTCATTTCTGAATCCGGATGACATTTATGAACTGCTTTGAGTTTTGCTCCTTGGTATTTTGATGGCATCTGAAAGACTTCCATTAAATTGCTGGCATGTAATTATTTTCTGGTATCCATTGTTCTCCATTTAAACCTTTAGGCTTTTCTGACAAGTTTTCTATTAGTAGCAAAAATGTCAGAGCAATAATGTTAGTAGCACTTCTATTGCATCGAATTTTATTGCTAGAATCTTTGCACTGACATGTATGCTGATTGTTCAGAAGTGAAATGGACAGACTAATGACAGATAGAAGGGACAAATGAAAGTAAAGACAATATAAAAGAGCTAATAAGTAGCTGCTGGTTAATAAATATGATGAAAATGTTCCAGCAGATGCTATATTGAGTAGTTTAACCAGAACTGATCACTGATCTAGAAGGTGAAGAATATATCGTTTCATCATTGCATGGTTGGATATGATTTTACATTAAACGTTCAATTAAAACCAGGCAAAATTGGATAGTTCCTGAAAATGGACGTGGGACTGGAGCTGTATGATTAACCCATGCTTCACTTATTCTGACGCAGGCAGTGAACAAATATTGTGCTGCCTGTAATTATAATATGCAGCCAATGCCAGCATTAGATAGTGTTGAGTGGCTGTACGCCTGAGAATAACATCTGAGAAATAACATATTTTCATGACTTCCAATTCATTATTTTCCTCAACTACTCCAGTGTCGTTTATCTTTTGAAATCCCCATTTCATTATTGCACAGTGGGAATAGCAGCTGCTGAGACAAGTATGAAGCTTACAAAACAATCTGGAAACAAGAGCCATATGAAGAGAATAATTGTCGTAAGCCTGGAGGCAAAAGAAAACAATCTGGATACAAGAGCCACAGACAAGTAACACATGGAATCACAAAGACGAGATGGGTACAATAGCATCAACTCAACAATGAGGACAATGACAGGGGAACTAGAAGAGCAACTGGAGTGAAAGAGGGAAGTTGTGTTGAAAGACATACCTGAAGATAAAATACAGATTCCTGAAATGAAAAAAACCCCACGATCGTATTGTATTCTGGGAATAAGTTGAAGTATTATTAATAGCAATGTCGGAAAAATTGCAAATTTTTGATCCCAAACAAGAACACCTTTTTATATATATATATAACTATGATTTTGACAGGACCATTAACATTTAAAGTAAAATAAAATGCCTTATCTTAACCAATAGAACTACGTAACAAGACTTGTTAAAGTAAAAACAATCTTTATTATAAATAATACACTGAAGCAAAGCATAAAAATTAACAATGTTTTACAACTACATAGATTATGTGCTCAGTTTTGCTTTTTATTTCCGTCATGAATTCTTTGAAGCATTGTGTGGTATAAAAGAGTTCTGTTAGGACAACCCAAAAGGATGCCTTAATCCTCTGGAATTTACTGTAATCCTCCCAGTCCATTATTGTGAGGTAAAACCCTTTCCTTCGTATTGGATGCCTCTGTCTCTTGCTCTAGTTACATTCTCAATGCTTCTCAGGCTAATACTGATCTTTGCTTTTGCTGCCACAAGGCTCTGTAAAGACCGTTGTCTTTTTCTTGCCTTAGCCACAGGCTACAATAAATCTTGCAGCTGTTTTTCCCTCTTGAAATCTAAATGGAGATTAAGACCCCATCTCATCTACCATGCAAAAGGGTGAAGTTAATATTTTCTCCATTTAACCGCCAGCTTGACTAACAGTCGTGAAATTTGGCTACTTCTTTCAGTGAGCTGCAGGTTACCAGAACCCAAACTGTAAATAAACAGCCTTCAGAACCAACACCCTGATAAAATAAAACTAAGAGAATCACCCCAAACTCTACCCAACTGTATGATGAGCTGGCATATTTATGATTTTCTCAAGCAAATATCAATGTTAATTTTCTTTTCATTTATGACTTCATCTTTGATCTGGAGAAATAAATATATTTTGCAAGCTGGCAGAGTTTGCCAAATGCTTTTAGAGCATGTTAATTCAGCCTCCCAAACCAAAAACATCTCACTGAACTGCTCTTACTACAAAGATTGCATGTGTCAGGGCTCTATCTGAAGGCAAGCAGCCAGATTATCCATGGTTTAAGCATCTTTTCCTGCTGTTTTATGACTCTTACCATTCTACTATGACCTTTAAAGTCAATGTAGTCAAGCTTTTTGGTAAACATGGCCAATCAAATCCAACGGCACTTATGTAGCAATAAGTAGCATATCAATGCTTAGTTAGGGTTCTGTCAGTGTCACTTAATTTTAGACTTTATTATAACCTCATTCCAGACAAAGACAAAAGAGCTAAATTTCAGACATGGGGTGAGGAAGGCTGTAATTAACATTAAGGCAGTCCATGACTAAGCATGACATCAAGGATCATGGAATAGAATTATAGAATCCCTATAGTGCAGAGAGAGGCCATTTAGGCCGTTGGTTCTGTAATTTCAGAGGTCATTGTGAAGCATATGTAACCATCTAGAGTGTAAATTTTGCTGCGAAATATCTTTAAAGAATATATCAATTGTTGTAACTCGTGCATCAGGCACAATCACAAACATAGCTGTCCCAGTAATCAGAGTCTTAAGGTGACCTAAAACAGAAAAAAGAGAAAAGAAGGCGTTCCACAGTCCAAACCTTCATAGGCTATGTTCTATGTTAAAGTGGACCTCTGTGACTACATGATACTAGAAGTGAACATACCTAGGAACTTTATAACTTGCTCCAGCAGCAGAAAAAGCAGGTACCTTTCTCTTACAAGCAGCTGTAGATCTGCTTGCCTTAAAGTAGCATTTGTAGAAAAGGTATTTTCCTTTCTTTTCTTCTTTTGCCTATTTGTCAGGAATCAGTTTAGAGACTGTCATTTATTGGAGGTTCTGCCTCAAGGGTATACTGAGCAAACAGACAAAAGGATAATGGAAAATAAGTTTGACATGAATTAAATTGTGGTCGACAAAGCAAAGACACGCTTTATCCTGACTGTGCTATCAATATGTTTTCCAACGGTCATCTACTTGGCAAAAGCATTGTTAATTAATACAAGCCTGAAAATCAGAGCATAATGTGTGGAATAAGCGCACAATATCCTTTAGTTCAACTCAATGTCAATGGTATATCAGGACTGAGAATATAATGTGTGTTTGCAATTACCTAAGTGATACAATCAAGTTTATCATAAAATTCAAAATATAAGATGCAGTAGACATTCACAATTTTGAATGGGTCTAAAGGTTTGTTTGCATAACATGCTTGCTTCAAACATTTAGTAATCTCATAAACATAATTGTGGTGCTTGCAAAATCCTCCTACCCATGGCTCACCTCCCTCCCTAGGTAAAGGCACCTTTTGTTTAGGCAATTTTCATCCTTTCTGCCCTTATTTCACTCTCTAGTTTGAGTCAAGGTTCTCCTTGTGCCACATTTCATTATACAGCTTAGAAGAATAACAAACAACTGCCTTCCAATTTATGTTAATGTTTGTATTTAATTGGCTGCAAATTGGTATGCAATGCAAATATGGGGGGCACTGTGGCATGGTGGTACTATCCTACTTCTGAGCCAGGAGGCCTGGGTTCAAGTCCCACTTAGTCCAAAGTTTATCATAACAGAGTTGATAAGGTTGATCAAAAATATCTATAAAATTAGACTAATATCCAATTCAGTACATTAAAATTTCATGCTCGGAATCTCATCTTAAAAGGCAAGGTGGTGACCAAGCAGTATTATTGCTTAGCTATTAATCCAGAGAACCAGATAACGTTCTGATGACCTGGGTTGAAATCCTACCATGGTAGATGGTGGAATTGGAATTCAATATGCACGGATGATGTGTGGATTCTTGTGGAACAGTGGTACAATCCTGGGTTCAAGTCCAAACCCTACTCCAGAGGTGTGTCATAAAAGAGTTGAGCAGATTTTTTAAAAATAACTACAAGGATATTGTGCAGAATGCAGTTCTAATTTTTATTTTCAGCATTTGTAGGTCAATTCATAAAATTATGGATAACACCTTATTATACACTCTTAGAAAATGTATTTGAGCAATCACACTTTTGTTTAATTAGTGTAATAACAGATGTCTTGTTATTTTAATATGGAATACATTTATTGTGGTAGTAAATATGGACTATCAAATTTTAACTCCCATCAACTGATTGTTATACTTGAATTTCTTCGTAGTCTAAAACAGTTTTTAAAAATGCCAAATACTAGCATACAATGTTTGCCATGATCACCTAACCACAGATTGAGGTAATTCCAGAAAGTGGAATAAACAAAACCATCTGCACCATGTTATATATTGAAACCCTCATTGAGAAATGAACATTACATTTTAATTCACGCATATTATGATAAGTTGTGCATACTGGAGATGAAGACGAAAATACTTGCAACCTTTCAGCGTGGAAATACAACGGAGCCAGACTTGCGAATATGCAAGTCACTGCTGTTGAGCAGCAAAACAGCGAGATAGAGAATGAATCTGTAAAAAAATGGAGATGGAAGGGTATCTCTCTCCATGTTTCTCCCAGCTACTCAGAAGTCAGCTCCTGGTGGAAAAAAATAAATCAGGTTGACAGCCAATCACTGAGACCTCAAAGGGATGTATATTAAACAACTGTGGTCTCAGTTTTAAAATCTAACACCTGAAGTACTTTTAAATCATGTGACTTTTTACTTCCGGTTTATGCCAGATATTCTCTCCATTTTAAAAAATAATTACCTGTCATTGTGTGTGTGCGCTTGATGTCATGTTTTATTGCTACTTTTTCTCAGCATTAATAGATAATACAATTCCTTTTCTCATTCAAGCAAACCTTGTAACTGCCTCCTTAATTTTCAGTAGTGCTACATTTTAATATAGCATATAATATAATATAATTTAATATAATAATATTTAATATAATATACATTTTAATATTTTAATATAGTGTGATAGCCATATGCTGTAAAGTATTACAGGTATTTGTTGCAACAGAATAGGAGTGGGGTTAAAAAGAAGGCAACTGATTCATTTTTTTCTCATCTGGTCATAACAACTTAATAACCGTTATAGTCATTGGCTGTAAATTTCAGGAAATTGTATAATACTTCCGTAATTTTAATAGTCTGTGATTTTTGAGTATTGCAGGTTTGCTGTTTTAGTTTGCTATATGGCTGCAGATAAAAATGAAAGGCAAAACTTTTCCACCTTAAATGTACACATTTTTAGGCTGGTCATACCCAAAATAGCCATGGCTTTTAATCACTACTGATTAATTGAACTGATAGATGACTTGTCGTCTTTGTAATTGATGATTCTATTTTGGAAATACGTGAGCTGCGACAAATGGTGCAGCACAAGGATAAGGTTATGTGGCTGCAACTGATGAAGGTTACCTGAGCTTAAGTCAGCCTGAAAATCTCTTCACAGTGCAGGAATGGAAATGACCTGGTGCTGATTACATTTTTGGTTGAAATATTTTGATAAATGATAGTCTGAATTTCTATTCTCATATGGACACATGTTCATTTCTGCAGGGAATACATTGTTCAATCGAATTCCTTATGCATGATATTTGCACGTGAATCTTACTTAGTAAGTGTTTGGAAACATAATGATGTATGAAAAACAGAATGATAGTGCTTTCAAGTTGCCAGGCACCTTGAGCAGCAGCTTTCTTCACTGGGTTATAGACAATCAATAATAACGTCACTGCTGCTTCCACTCATCCTGTAACATCCACTTTCAATGAAAATGAGATGAGGTGTAGCAGTCCTTGAGCACAGAGAGGACATTCACATCATGGAAGTCATTAGATCTGCAATTAGCTGGAGGAGCTACTGGACTACTTCATTATCTTTACCTATACTGAATTCTTTTGTTACACTGAGTAGATTTTCCTCCACAAGCATCTTTGGACAACTTTCTAATAGAATGCTTGCTGCAGATAGTCTTGGTGGGAGGCATGGCCCATTTTGTCAGCCACACCCTCTTGGTTGGAGTAAGCAGTATAATGCCAGTGTCTATTTCTGGAAGTAGGGAGGACATTAGGGAGCAGAATTGTGAAAATATGCCTCATTTATATCCCATTGATTCATCTAACTCCTTTCCGAAAACCTTGAAACATGTTTTTGTTTGCTTGGCAATTGAAGCTTTGGTGCTGCATTGTTGCACAAATTGCAATAGTAGAGAATTTTATTGCAATTGCAATGACTGCACTAAAAGTTCCTTGTTAGCTCATTTCAATGATTATTCTAAGTTTCTAATTGTTCAAATCCAATTAATATATTTAATAATAGATCATATGGTTTTAATATATTTAATAATAAATAACTCTTATCACTTCATTTACCCCATCATTTGTCCACTGGGTGGAATCTTCCCAGGCCCTGAGCGATGTGGAGTATGGTAAGTGATCTGGGGGAATTGTGTGAGAAATCCAGAGAAGCCTTTCTCAATGATGTGAGTGACAAGTCACTTTGCCAACAAATGTCTGGGCATTGAGAGATGGTTTTCAGCAATGAGCGGAGAGAGACAAAAATAGGGATTATTGTTCATTATCACACTCATGTCATTACCGAGTCTTACCTCATTAATATATAGTTTGTTATTCTACCATACCTAGGATAGAGATGAGACACTGTTAGAGGGCGTCCCCGTGGGTCTGGCCCTGGACCTGGCCAAAGTGGCCATTAACAGGTGCAGGCAGCAGGGTATGGAGAAAATCTTTCCATCTGCCCCACATTCATGTTTACGTCAGTGCTCAGGTACCCACCTAGAGGGAGCATACAATATTCTCTGGCATGATAAAGGGCTTCAGACACCAGCTGGCACCACAAGGGTTGGGGTACAAGGGTTGGACAATGATATTTTGAGTTAGTAAGTTTCTGTTCACTATAAGTAAGTTTCCATTGACTGGTAGCTTACATTTTTGTTAGAGCACTTCATCAGTGCTGCCTAACAATTTTTGTTAATTTACAGTTTAATAAAGTAGAAACAAGACACTGAGAATTCCCAACATGAAAGTCAGAGTGGGTACCTGGTGACTCCAGCTTGCCATCTTGGACCCCCAGCACCAATTGCTCAGGGCATGCTCCATGGGCAGCAGCCATATGTACTCCACATCAAAGGACATTGGCATCTGACACATGCCAGCCTCTCCATGCCATCATATACATCTCTGACCCAACTACAATACACTGCTGCACTATAATGCTGCACTTTGGAGCACAGTGGCCACTAGCATTGTATTGCTGATGCAGGGACCCCTTGTGTGCAGCAACAGGCACCCTGCTCATGGATTGGATCAGGGGCATCCCAGCGCTGCTGTCTTGCTGTCTTGGTATTTGTCCACTAAGTGCCTACCTGGATGCCTACAGCGTCTTTGCCTTGCCTTATCCTGTTGCGTCTTGACTCCTCTGCCTGAGCTGAAGGCTGACCATACTGCCGTATGGACTTGCCTTTTAGTACAGTCACAAAGTCAGGAAATTTGTCAGCAGTCATTCACCAAGGGGGTGAACACTTTGCGGTACAGCACCATGCTCTGTCATTCTCACACATATACTGTGCCAGAGCTAACATAGCAAACATACTGCATGTGCTGCAATCAAATGACCATGTCTCAATGATTAAGTGATTAGTTCTCACTGAAGTCTGGGTTGAGGGGTTGGGAAGTACCCATAAGTCAGGGAGTCCTAGCATAGTCAGTCTAGGGCTCTGTGTGATATCAGTCCAGTGATTTGGGCAGAGTCAGATGTCCAGTCAGAGTTGTCAAAATAAGGGAGATTGCTCCTCTGCTGTTAGGGTAGTGGGTTTGGTAGCCCTATGGGTCCAGTGTAATCAGTCAGGTGAGTTGCAGGGGGGCAGTTGGGGCCTGGACAGATATCAGTCAAATGCCTGTTACTTCTTGTTCAGGAAAATGCTTTGTTCAGTGATAGAGGGGCTGGAAGTTCAAGTGATGTGAGGCCCTACAAAGGGCAACACCATTAATCACACAGCCATGTACTGAAGGTGAGAACACCATTTCTTGTGATGTTTAGGCATGGACCTACTGTGTGCAGCCCCAACTCCTTGTGCCAAGCATCCCTGAGCATTTCATGTGGGATAAAAACTGAACCACACTAATGACAATGATGAAATTGTAATGCCTGTGCACCTAACAGGATGGGTGAGCTGTCAAAGTAGCAGTCATCTGTGATTTACTCATTGCCTGGTCAACACCTTGGTCCATAGAACAACACGTAGGGAAATGGATGGGTTGGTTTAGTATCTGCGATGTTGTATTTATGGCTAGACAGACATTTGCATATGCATGATGGTGAGAACAGAATACACATTTACAAATTGGAGAAAGGATTTTTAATGAATTTTCACCCATGCCACCAGTGTATCTTCAGAAGGTCTTCCTTCTTTCTCTACCACGCCTCGATGTAGAACCCATGTTCCACAACTAGGGTGGATGGATCCCGTCCTACTGAAGAACTCAATGACTTTAAAGATCTGGTTGGGTGACCCCGGATGTGTATTTGACCAGAAAGCCCAGATGTGCTGAGAGTGTCCTTGCCTGATCAGGTCCATGCTCCTCAGATTGAACTCCCACAAGGCTGAGGGTGGCAGGCAGGCTGGAGGTCACCTTTAAAGAATCCTGTGAGGAAATTTCTGGGAGAACTTCGTGTGGTTCCTGCTCTAGTGGTATGCCTACCGGTGCTAAGCTGTCTCCTTTTGAGGAAGGGTCACCTGAAGTGAGGTCAATGTCCCTCAAACCCCTATCACCTTGCTGTTGGTGCTGAGGACCAATGTCTAGGGTAAAGGAGTGCAGGTCTGTTCACACATCCTGAAGACCCCTGAGACAACTGGACCTGGCTTTCCATGGCTCCACGGAGGCAGCCAGGTGGCTAAATGCCTGAGGCATTAGGTTCCCAATCATGTAACTGCAGCCCTGCAGCCTTTGTGTCAGAGTCAATACTGTGTGTAGCTTCATCAGTTTGTGTCAGGCTTCTTAGTGCCCCGCCAAGCTCGTCTGCTACCTTTTGTCTGCTTCTACATTTGTTTGAAGTCCTTAATTGCTGACAAGCTCCTGCCTGGGGCTGAGCACATGCCTCGTCTCTGGTAGTACTCTGGTTCCCTGAGACCCGTGGTGTGATGTTCGACCAGCATGTGCTCCTAGTTCTAATCTCACTAAAACATCAAACTGTCAGTATTTGAGCTTGTGGGGGGTGCAGGAGGCAGCCTTACCACTGCTTCCTGAGACATCTGAACTGTCTCCCTCAGAGGTGGAGGAGGTGGTGTCTTGTGGGGCAGTCTTCTCCACCATCATCACCGTGGAAATGGTCCTTGCACCTACACACAAAGGAGAGAATACTTCACCACCAATGGGTATAAGTTGTGCCACGTTATTGAATATATTCACAGTGGGAGTTATGAGGAACAATTATCAGTGCATCTTATTTGGTTGTTGGGACATGGATGCGGTATGGTTCCAGCTTTCACCAGCAATCACTAGGATCATCAACATGTCTGGAGGTGATGAGCCAAATGTAGGGCACCCCAATACCTGTCCTGTCACTAACCGCCATATCATCAGCTGTTTTCTCAGTATAACTGAAAAGGAGAGATTGATGAGTTGAAAGTGAGTGGGACATCTGTTGGTCAGGGAAAGGCATTGAGGTGCCTCAAGTGAGGGAGTAGGCAGTGCAGAGAGCATGTGGGGTTAGTGGTGTGATTGGTTGGGTGAGAATGAGTGAGGGAGGATGTTGCGCGCAGTAGTGAGAGTGTTAGAGCATGAGTTTTAGTGTGAGGTGGATGCAGTAGCAGAGATACAGTGACTGTGAGGTACAGGAGAGAAGAGTGTGGCCCTTATCCTGGTGAAATAGACAACTTCATTGACTTTCTTTTGGCATTGCTGGCCATTCCTATTTCCTGTCCTGGAGGGTGATCTCGGTTCAGGATGACAGTGTTTGCTGACATGGCCTCTTCTGGCAGCCCTCAGGGACTCTTTAACATCCTGTTCAACAACAACTCAAAGTCCCTGTCTGTAAAGCAGGGTGCAAATGTCTTGTTGTCTGAGGGATTGCACGCAGCCCTACAGGTCAGCTCCAGAATTCCTGCACTTTTCTGGATACGGACCTGCCTTTTAAAATATGGCATCGACATCAGGGATCCTAGAAGATGTCGGCATATCCAGGCAGTGGTGAGTGCATCCATTTACAGTAAGTGGGAACATTGGGCTAGCACTGAATGAGAGCAACACCAGAGGGGTAGGGTTGATGTTAAGCAAGTCAGATTGGGGCAATCATGTGAGAGAAATCACCAGGCCCCATGGAGAGAAATCCTCCATTAACCCTAACGGAAATGACACTTAGCCAGAATACAGCAAGATTTAACCAACCATTGCTGCAAAGTGTCCTGTCTACAAAACGTGCAGCAGCTTCTTGTTTACACTTCTTCAGCAGCATTTCCTTTACAGCCTGCAAGGAAAATGGCAGCAGATTCATTGGTAGACCACACCTGCAAGTTCCACACCATATGATACACTGTTCTGACTTAGAAATACATCACCATTCCTTCATCATCATTGGATCAGCATAATGGAACTCCCTACCTAACAGTAGTCTGTGCATAATTGCACCACAAGGACAGAAGTGATTCAGAAAGTATTCTTGTCACGTTCTTAGAGGCAGCTAGGGATGGGCAAGAAGTTATGGTCTTACCAGCGACACTCGAATCTCATGAATAGAAATAACTCCCTTTGCCAGACCATCACCCTCTTCTTTCCAATGTCACTGATTCTGACTTGGACAAACTGCTTCTTTCCCTTTCCTTTCTATGTTTCATTCTGGATGCTTTGAGATATCTCCTACCCCATCACCAGGTAGACAAGACAACCACCTGGACTTTCAATTATAACTGTCAAGGATAGTTTGTATCCCCCAGGTTTTCTAATTACGATAGAGGATAACCTGTATCCTCTAGTTTTCTAATTATAGTAGAAGATAACTAGGGATTTATAGGCTTTCTGATTACAGCAGGGAATAATCTGTATCCCCTTGTTTTCTAATTACAGCAGAGGATAATCTGTGAATCTCTAGTTTTCTAATTACAAGTGGCTTTCAGCTTTTTTGCTGAAGCCACAAGGACACAGGGTTGATGAGAAAGGTGAGGGGCACATCGTAAGATTAGGAGCAAATCTCATTGTAAGAATGGCACCATGGATTGACAATTGCATGAAAAATTAATTTAAGGAAATGAATTTATTGGAAATTAAAGGTAATACATTCTTTTATTTTGGAGCATTGATCTTAAGTGTAGTCTAATAACATTGATAATATTTTGTTAATAGTGGAGATTTTAGTCATCAGAGATTTGTAATAAAACTATAAATATATGTGGATTATTAAAATGCTTAAGATAACGTTAGCATCATAAGTATGCTGGAAGTTTAACTGGTAAGGTTAAAGTTCAGATTTCTTCTAAAAATCATGCTATTTAATCACAGGCAGGGGCTGGTTATCTCAGTAATCCAGCATGTGGTTCAGAATAATTTCTGTTCCAGCTGAGGTAGACTTAGGACCTGACTTCTTGCTGTGTCTCTGAAAGTGGAAAGCAATGACACACCACTGCGGACAAAAAATACCAATAGCCCAGGATGCAGCATCAGCAGTCGATAAGCCAGAGTAAAATCTTCAAACTACTAACACAATTGGGCAGCAAAATGGAATATTATGGTTAATTTCATTTTTCTTGGCATTACAAGATATCTCTTGATGCATTGACAGTGCTGACCTGGTGTAATTTTATTCATGCAGCTGAAAATAGGTTTGTCATCAAAAATAATCATTTTAGGGACGTCCAATCCTCTAGCTGAGAGATATCTGATCTAAAATAACTGAAAATGTCTTTGAAAATGTTGCATCAATTAATAATTTCTTTGATGTACATTCGATTTTCTAAGAAATTAACTAATAGAGAGTAATGGGAAAAGAAATGTCTTTTAAAATGTGTCTCCTAGTGCCTTACACCTTAGAATGTTTTGGAATGAGAGCAATATGTGGGATTTTATCATTCTGATCTGAAGGCAGGCTCATTTTGTGAATGGGGATTGATTCAAACAAGTTGAATCTTCACCCAAGGAAAAAAAATTGTGATAAATATGAACGTAAGCTGTTGTGGTTGTAAGTTCCATATTTAAAACCCCCTAAACCTTTGGGCTGCTTTGGCCAATTCCACCCAGATTATGCTGCTATGACCGTCAGAGCTGCACCCCTCCCCACCCTGTTCATTATATCTCAAGTATATAAAGCAATACATAACTTTACGTGGCTCAATTATTTCCAGCATTTCTGCATATCTCTTGGAAGCACAGAATACTTGTTGGAGACTTAATCTGCTTATATTTCCATGTTAGCACAATTTAAGATGTCTAATGTTTTATGCTGTACAATATTACACAGAAACATAGAAGATAGGAGCAGGAGGAGGCCTTTCGAGCCTGCTCCACCATTCTTCACGATCATGGCTGATCATCCAACTCAATAGCCTAATCCTGCTTTCTCCCCATAACCTTTGATCCCATTCACCCCAAGTGCTATATCTAGTCGCCTCTTGAATGCATTCAATGTTTTGGTATTAATCACTTCCTGTGGCAATGAATTCCACAGGGTCACCACTCTTTGGATGAAAAAATCTTCATGGTGGCTCAGTGGTTAGCACTGTTGCCTCACAGCACCAGGGACTCAGGTTCGATTCCACCCTCGGGCAACTGTCTGTGTGGAGTTTGCACACTCTCCCTGTGTCTGCGGGGGTTCCCTCTGGGTGCTTCGGTTTCCTCCCACAGTTCAAAAATGTGCAGGCTAGGTAGATTGGTCATGCTAAATTGCCCATAGTGTTCAGGGATGTGTAGATTAGGGGGATGGGTCTGGGTGGGATGTTCTGTGGACTTGTTGGGCTGAAGGGCCTGTTCCCACACTGTAGGGATTCGATAATTCAAAAATGTCTCTTCACCTCTGTCCTTAAATCATCTACCCTGAATCCTCATGCCAAGACCCCTGGTTCTGGACACACTCACCATCGGGAATGTCCACCCTGTTAGAATTTTATAAGTCTCTATGAGATCCTTCCTCATTTGCCTGAACTCTAGTGAAAACATTCCCAACCTAATCAATCTCTCCTCATACATCAGACCCACGATCCCCGGACTCAGCCTAGTAAACCTTCGCTGCACTCCCTTGCGAGCAATAACCAAGTATAACATCCTGCTGACTAAAATATAATGCTATTGTTTTGTTATGATCATGCATTTCTTCTATCTTCGACATGGATTTCATTTCACTATGATTAACCCATACTTTTATTTTGTTTACAGTATGAATACTTCAATGCTGTTTTAATAAATGAAAAAGATGAAAATGGCAACTATGTTGAACTTGGGAAGGAATTTATTTTGGAACCAAATGAACATTTTAATAACTTGCCAGTTAACATCAGCTTAAGTGATGTCCAGATACCAACAAACAAGTACAACAAAGGTATGTCAGAATTATATATTCTTTCTATTCACTTTATTTATACTAGTACTTGTAATTCATATCAAAAAGCTGATTAACATCAGAATTTTTTAATTATGTTAATTCTTATTTCTAAAACTGAATGCATTATGTATCAAACAGAAAGAAACACTTCAACCAATAACAGTACATGGGTTTAAGTAAATTCCCTAAATTTATTCCAGTTCATACTGGTAGCCAATTGGACAGCCATCTCCAGAATGTGGGCTGTGGTTTTCCTGCTTTGGACCTTCAATGCACCCATGTTACTAATGTAGAATACCCTTGGTAAACATGCTTAAATCACAGTACAATAGTTAATCCTTTTGTGTATTTGTCATCATGTTCATGAACGCTGCTTACACTGAATTGTTACAGAATTCTTTGCTGACCTCTGACTATAATAAAAAAAAGCAACTAATATAGCAGAATTTTAAGAGTGTCGTCTGTTCTCTGGGTTAAGCCTCTTATGTTTCAGTGAAGGCTCATAATTAATCAAGATTGTCCAATGTAGATCATGATGCCACACAAATTAACTTATCGCCTTGCAATCACACAATTCTACATCTGATTGGGGAAAGAAAGATAACATGGAATATGTTAAGTGTGACTTAATTTTGTTTTTATTTATCAAATCATTGAGTTCCGAGAAGTAAAATTTTGTTTGTCAAAACTCTGGCTTCATTGTGAATCGAATAGTTATATCACAGCTGTAAATGATCATTTCTCTGCCAGACAATGTGTTAGTTCCCTGTAGTGAATTGTCACTTAATGTTCTGATTTGCAAGGAACGTTATGCACATTAAAGAAATTACCCATGAAATGAATAGAATATTACACTATTGTTAGAGTACTACAGACATTCTTGCACTCAAGCAGAACACAATTTAACTTGCTTATATCTTTGACATTTGTGACTTATACGTCCTTTTTCACTCATGCAGAAAACTGGTATGATAATTTTCCTCACCTTGAACATATTTACAACAGGGTCCATTATAGGAAAAAATGCTTTTATAGAGGCTGTCCACTGCATAATCCGTTCTAGAAGAATGTGATTTTAATAGTATCATTAAGTTTCAGTGTGGCTATGAGGAATATTTTGAAAAATCTATCTTTTAGCTGCTCATGGGCCAATGATGAGTCCGCTTGTCAGGAGACAAACATACTGACAGTATTGTAGACGAATTAACCTAAGCTGCAGTAGCGCTTCCTTTTTGTTAAAAAAATTACATTCTCACCAAATTTTGAAACATGTCAGACACAGGTGGTAGGAGTTTGGAACTCCATAAATGACATTTGGTGCTAGATCAATCGTAAATTTTACATCTGAGATGGATGGATTTTTATTATCCAAAGCTTTTAAGGGATGTGGAGAAAGTAGCAGCATTTGGAGTTAGTTCACAGATCATCCGTGATCTTATTGATTGGCAGAACAGGCTCGAGGTGCTAAATGATCCACTCTGACCTGAGGTTCTAAAGTTCCTTTCTGTGTTCCTATGACCAAGATTTATCTTGTTGAGCCTATAGTTAAACTTACGATTCTACTGGTTTTTCTGTAAGTTGGCTTTCAACTCCAACAGAGCAGTTTTTACCTACCGTTTGTTAATAGACCAAGGTTTTAAGAATTTAATTTTGACACTCATATCGAAAACAACCCTTACTGGCACCTTAGTGCACATGTAAAAACAACTGGCTTTTTCTTCTTGTTAACGTGTTTTATGAGAGTAGCAGGATACATTAATATGTTGACATATTCATGTATTGACACTATCCATTTTGCTTTTCAATTATACATCAACGGTCCCCAAAGTTTTAAAGCATTCCAGTAGCTGTCAGGTGGAAGTGATTAAAAGATGACAAAGACTAGGCCAATGACATATTCTTAAATCATACAATGGTACAAGTTTTCCAGTCAACGTAATAGTTTGTTTAATGTGTGAAAGTAATGTAGCAACTTTAAATAGGGACCTAATGCACAGTTAAATTGAAAATTCCAAATGTTGTTAAGACAAGTTGCCTTGCTCAACTCTTACCTTGCGAGGTGATGTTTTACTGTCTGCCTCGCCACTGAAATAAACTTGCCAGAGAAAATAAGTTCAAAAGAAATGATACTTAAATCAAATCACAAATGTCCCAATCAATATATTTAAATCTTTTCCAAAGCTATCCAGTGCCCTTTAACTGCAAGAACCATATGTGACTCCACAATACCTTTTGATATCCAAAACATAATAGTGTTTCGAGATAGTCACTCCATATCTTTCCCTTCCTCACAATTTTCCATCTTGAAACACATTCCCAGAGGGCCAGTGAAATCTAATGCAATGGCCTAGATTTTAGAATCCTCTGTGGGTGGGTGTGAAGGGGATGCAATGGGAGGGGAGAGGCTTGTTTGAAATTTTTCAGAAGGATTAGAGGAGGTGTTGAGCAGCCCATCTGCCCTTGGGCTGATATCTCATCATGCCAGTGCTAGTATGTTACCCGTGGAAGGGGTCGCCCCCCACGCCCCACCCTCCAAACCATGTGCAAAACCCATAAAGCAGCTTTAGATGGAGATGCTTGTGCCCAGAAATGTGCTGGGCAGGGGGTGCTTCGGGTGGCGAGTTTGGAGAATCTCCTTTCCAGGGGCCCTAGGTACTACCGCACCAAGGTCATCCTCCTCTTTAACATTCTTCCCAGACAGACATCTTTTTATCACAACCCCTCACATCAATCACTTCCCTTGCCATGGCAGATCAGCAGATCTCAGCGAGAGTGTTAGCCCAGGACTTGTCTATAGTCCTTAGCATGGTGGGCTGCCTGTAGTCCCAGCAGAGGCCTCCATTCCCAGTGACACTGCTGGGACTGCAGAGCTATTTGATTGACTGGCAGCTCTCTAAGGTAGGGTACCCTACTGAGATAGCAGTGGAATCTTCACCTTTATATCATGAACAGTATTAATTGGCTGTGGGGCAGCCATTGGCATCATGGCTGGGCTTTCTCATGTCATTTTAACCAATGGTGGGGTTGGCAGGGACTACAGCAGCCTGAAAGATACAGCGCTATTTATTTAATGTTAAGTCTTTTGGCAATTGGGATTTCCATTTCTAAGACAGCATGTGCGAGAACCTGCTGTGTAAATGTGATCTACAGTGGAGAACCTTGCTTACTGATCCTTTATCTCAGGAACTCATGGTCAGTGACCTTGCAATTCCTCATGTTCACGGTTGGCAGGTGAGTTCACATTAAAAGAGCAAAGACAGCTACCGATTGTAATAAAGTACATGACATTTTCAGATTAAGTAAAACAAAGCATCTTGAATAGATTCCTCTGCCTCTGACCTTTTCTTCCCTGACATTACCCAAGTGGTGAATCACAGCAACTTCCACTCTTGGGCCCAGTATTAAGTTCTTGGCCTGGGGTCAAACAGGTGAATCAGATTCTGATTTGCACAGCTAAAGGGCAGAGCTAAAATTAGCTACGTGATTTCATATCCTGACTCATTGCCAGCAGCTGATTGGCATATCAACTGCAGTTCCTGTCACCTTTGATAGATGTAGTAGACAGTAACCTTGAACATCATGTAGTCAGGCCAAGCAAGGCAGATGTCAAAGCATTGGCAACGCATGCAAGATCTGCTATGGACATTGAAGCAACATGTGCACACTAACACCAGGACTGTTCCTCGGATCCAGTTCATTCATTACCCATGCAATATTGTAAAGTATGCAGATTAACAAAAGAAGTCAACTGTATGATCCGTGATCAGTTGATGCAAACAACCTCGTCCTGCAAAGATGAGTCTTAAATTATTCTTTGGGCTTTGAAGAAGCAGTGAGGCGACTCTTCAATCCAGGTTGCAGCCACCCTGGGACCCTTGAACACAATTATGAGTCTGTAGTGATTGTAACAAGATCAGCCAGGTGAACCTCATAGAATAAGAGTTCAATGATTGGGGCTGGCAGATTTAAACAGGAGTGTCAGAGGTTCTGCTAACTCTGAGAGCTGGCCCTGAGGAAGCTGGACCAGTGTCAAGTACTATGCACGTGTAAATAAGGGTGACTCGGTGAGGGGATGCTAGCTGCTGTAGGTTTATTTCAGAGTCCTCATGACTTACCTTTCCAATGACATGGCCTGTCTGGTTTTGTTTAATTTGGAAAGCTGCATCAGAAAGCCCGTTTATAGTCCTGCATCATCTTACAGTAAACCTGGTGAATGTGTGTGAGACCTGCTTCAGCAGTTCATTTTATCAAAAAAAAGCCAAAACAGAGTCTGCCTTAATTTTCACCCTACAATGACAAAATTCACATGAGCTGAAAAAAAACTTGTGAACATTTTTAGTATCTTTAATGTTTGATACTTTGAGAGCATTCTCTGGCTATGCGCCATCACAATCTGCATTAAATTGACAAATACTTCATGACATTACCCCAGGGGTGTCTACATAATACAGTAAGAACTAAACGAGCCATAAAAATAAATTAGTTTTTGACCAGTTAGTTTTATGATTGCTTATGCCAACATCTACCTTTAATTGCCTTTTCAGAAAATGACCTAGCTTTGACTTATTTTCTCTCTACAAATTAATGTACTGCTAATGAACTTTTTATATTTCACCTAACATATTTGGAAAGATTTACCATTCAACAAGTCAAAATATTGGCTCAAATAGTGGACCTCTGTTTTAAATTTTATTATACAGTGCTGTCCAGCAAATCTTTCAAATAGTACATTATGCCAGAAGAAAAGTTTTATTTTTCTGTCCAGGTTAGGGCCCAAATATTCTGGTTCAAGAGTAGTCAGAAACTGGAGATGTTGTACAAGATGCATATTGGACTTTCTGGAAATCCCAGTGCGCTGGCTAAATGGTAATTGCCTGGGAAATTTAAACTCTTTTTGTGCAATTATCCAGCAGCTGGAACTCTCTGGAAAGTCCCCAACTCTGAGTTAGATTTGGAGACCTCATAGGTTGCTGCATTACCTGTCACAATATTTAGCCAGGAAAAAAAAAAATCAAATGATTAAAACTTGTTCTAACTCCTGGATTACCATAACACTGACCCAACAATCATTCACATTGACTCCCCACATCACTGACCCCCTTCCTGGACACCCTACACTCCATCCACAATATACTCTATCCCCCCATCGCTTGGACAACTGACCCCATCCTTATTCCTGGACGCCTGACCAACTGCACCCTCCTACAGACACCAAAACCTGAAAGACTCCACCCTCTCACCCTTCTTGTCCCAATGTGTATCCTTCCTGCCACTCTGCCCCCTTGTCGATTGGCATCCTAAACCCCTCACCCGTTAAGTTGCCAGTCTCTCATTCATCTAGCGCCCTAACCCTCACCATGAGCAGTCTGCCCCTTACCTAACCACTTCTCAATCTACTCCCGCTCCCACTTGGTGTACACATTTGCCTTTACTCGGTAACTCTCAAAGGGCTTTAGGACCTTTAAATGTCTTCTGTACTTGAATATGGCCAGATATTGCTGTAACAGTGGGCATGTTTTTACCTTCAACACTGATTCAGTGCTGAGTGGATTCCAAGCCAGTTTCCTGTGACAGAGCCAGACTCAGAAGTCTGGCTGTAAAAATCGCTGATAGGTAAATGGGCAATCTTTAAAAGCATTACTGTTGATTGGACCCTTGCCAATGATAATCAAATAATTTGAGCTTAGATGGTTTTTCTGCTTGCTAACTTTTATTTAATGAAAGAGCTTTGAAAGAATGCAACTATGTTTTTGAGCATTGATTTTTGATTTTAAACACCATTTCTGATTTAATCTTTGGAGTTATTAATACACTTCTCAAAGCTTCAACCAGCCAGCCAAGAAATTAGGGACAATTGGCTAAAAGTCTTGACCATTACTTCTATGACTCTGTCTAACAGTTTAATTCATTTTGAAGACATACATAGGTTTAAATTTGCTAGTGTCTGACAATGGGAATAAAATTGTTGAGGCGTTGAACTCGAGTGCCAGGAGAAAGAGGCCCAGGTTTATCCAAAATTTGTCCTTAGCCGTCACTGAAATAAGTCAAGTGAGAGATTGGTATATCAGTGCAGCTCATCTGCCTGGGCCCTTTAAATTTTGCAACCTCAGTGCTGGTCATTGGTCATGTCTAACATGAAGGTGAATGGGATGTGAGCCCTAGCCAACAATAACCTATGTATTCATGTGAAGGCAGGAGCAGCACTTCTGGTTATAAATTAAGTCAGAGTAAAATAAACTTACCTGTCAGTTTGATCACTGATTACTGTTCAGGAATGGATAAATATATTTTCTTTGAATAAATTGTTAGAGTAGCAAAGTGTGTCTTTTGGATTTTCACTCGTATCATGGAAATTAATGCCTTCGGGTAGGGCGGAGAGGACAGAATGCTATATATTGGGACAGGAAGGCTGGAGGTGGAGAGCAGGTTTCTTTCTAACTCTTCCTAATTAAGCTCAGGAAAGAAATGGTAAAGGACAGCCTTCCCACACTTTTGAAGAAAGGTGAAAGATGAAAACCAGGGAATTACAGACCTGTTACCTAATATCTGTGGAGGTGAAATTATTAGAATCTGTAGTCGAGGAAGGAGTAACTAAACACCTTGATAATTTTCAGTTAATCAGGGAGAGTCAGCATAGATTCATGACAGGTAGGTCACATTTGATGTATCGCATTTAATTTTTTGAAGAGGGAGCTAAGATGGTGGCCAGGGGATGGTCTAAGGTACTGTTCACTTGGACTTCTGCAAGACCTAACTTGAGAGACTGTTAACTAAGGTAGAAGCCCATGAAATTAACAGTAACTTACTGACATGGCTAGGAAATGTTTGAGTGGCAGGGACAGAAAGGAGGGATAATGGGTAGGTACTCAAATTGACAGGTACTCATATGACCAGTATTGTCCCACAAGGATCTGTGTCAGGGCCTCATTTATTCATACTATTTAGTAATGATTTGGGTAAGGGCACAGAAAGTCATATATCTAAATTTGAAGGGCTGTTGTGGCACAGTATTAGTGCCTTTATCTTTGGGCCAGGAGGCCTGGGTTCATGGAAACAGAATCCTACAGTGTGGGAAGGGGCCATTTGGCCATTGAGTCTGCACTGATCCTTCGAAGAGCGCCCTACCCAGACCCGGCACACCCACCCTATCCCTGTAACCTTACATTTACCATGGTAATCCAAATAACCTACACATCCCTGGCACTACAGGCATTTTAGCATGGCTAATTCACATAAATTGCATATCTTTGATTTGTGGGACAAAACAGGAGCACCCAACAGAAATCCACGCAGTCACAAGGAGAATGTAACAACTTCACACTCAAATGACCCAAAGTTGGAATCGAACCCGGGTCCTGGCACTGTGAGGCACTGTGCTGCTCACCTTGGTTCATGTCCTACTTGCTTAGGAGAAGTGTTGTAACATGTCTGAACAGGTTGTGTAGAAAAAAAACCTGTATCCAAATTTGCTGATAACATAAAGTTAGGTGGCATTGTAAACAACTTGGATGATAGTATAACATTACAAAGGGATATTGATAGACCAATTGAATGGGCAAAACTGTCGCAGTTGGAGCGCAGTGTAAGCAAGTATGAGGTTATCCATTTTGCTCAGAAAAAAAGATGGGTCAGGGTATGTTTTACTTAGTATTAAGAGATAAGTATTAAGAGATATGGGCCAAAGGCAGATGTATAAGATTATGCCACAGATCAACCGTTATTTCATTGAATGGTGGAGCAGGCACAAGGGGCTGAATAGCCTGTTTCTGTTCCTGTGTGAGACCATCTGAAGATCTTAAATGGCTAATTTTTATGACCAATTAATAGCTTCAGCCACAGGGACTGACATTATATTCGTGGGTGGCAGGTGTGGTGGGAGTTGAGAAGAGCATGTAATCAAGTTGGGGGTGTGGGGCTAGTGGACAAGGGTTGGAGTGGCACCCTGCTACATACATTCTAGTGGGCATCGTTTTCACCCAGAGAGGAGTGTCTCTCACATATTAGCACACTATGCCCCACAGGGACCCCGTCAACATTGTAGACAGTTCCTACAGAAAGTAATTCCCTCTGCACTTTACCCTGACCCTCTATATTCTTTACCCAAGCCTGCTCCACTAATCTGTGTTCTGGGGTTTCAGTGATAATCCTGGGCCTCGTGTCGTACATGCAGTGGCCACTGCTCCTAGTCAACTCAACAATATTGGTGACAGCCATTCACTGGTTTATTTCATAGACAATACCTGACCAACCAAAGTCAACCTGCCTGATTTAACATTTAAACAAAACCTAGTTGTTAATTGTCAATTAGCATTAATGGGTGAATACACCATGGCAACATCTCTACCAATCAGAGACCACTTCAACCACTCAGCACACTCCTCTTGTGCAGTATAAATGTTGAGTTATCCCTTTAATTGGTGTCCATGAAAATTGTCCAAACGATAGCAAGGTAAGAAAAATTCAGTAGTATGTGCTATTTTCCAGCAATACCAAAACATAGAGAACTGCTTTACATTCACCCTACATCTCGGAGGCCAGGTGCCAACTCTCCAACATCACCTCCTATAGCCCCCTTGATCATGATCCCACCAATGAGCACCAAACCATCATCTCCCAAACCATCCACAACCTCATTACCTCAGGTGACCTCCCACCCACAGCCTCTAACCTCATCATTCCCCAACCCCGCACCGCCCGCTTCTATTTCCTTCCCAAAATCCACAAACCTGACTGCCCTGGTTGACCCATTGTCTCCGTCTGCTCCTGCCCCACTGAACTTATTTCCACCTATCTGGATTCCATCTTCTCCCCCTTGGTCCAGGAACTCCCTACCTACGTCCGTGACACCACCCACACTCTTCACCTCCTCCAGAACTTCCAATTCCCCGGTCCCCAACATCTCATTTTTACCATGGACGTCCAGCCCCTATACACCTTCATTCCCCATGCTGATGGCCTAAAGGCCCTCCGCTTCTTCCTGTCCCGCAGGCCTGACCAGTCCCCCTCCACTGACACCCTCATCCGCTTAGCTGAACTCGTCCTCACACTCAACAACTTCTCTTTCAATTCCTCCCACTTCCTACAGACAAAGGGGGAGGCCATGGGTACCCGCATGGGCCCAAGCTATGCCTGCCTCTTTGTAGGATATGTGGAACAATCTGTCTTCCAAAACTACACTGGTCCTATCCCTCATCTCTTCCTCCGTTACATTGATGACTGTTTCGGCGCTGCCTCGTGCTCCCACGAGGAGCTCGAACAGTTCATCCACTTCTCCAACACCTTCCACCCCAACCTTAAGTTTACCTGGACCATCTCTAATACCTCTTTCCTTCCTGGACCTCTCTGTCTCCATCTCTGGCCTCCACCTGGAAACCGATATCCATTTTAAGCCTACCGACTCCCACAACTACCGAGAATACACCTCCTCCCACCCACCTTCCTGTAAAAAGGCCATCCCCTATTCCCAATTCCTTCGCCTCCGCCGCATCTGCTCCCGAGATGAGGCATTCCACTCCTGAACATCCCAGATGTCCTCATTTTTTAAGGACCGCAACTTCCCCTCCACAGTGATTGAAAATGCCCTTGACCGTGTCTCCCACATTTCCCGCAACTCATTCCCCACACCCCCTACCCGCAATAATAACCAAAACAGAATCCCTCTCGTCCTCACATACCACCCCACCAACCTCCGAATCCAACGCATTATCCTCCGACATTTCCGCCATCTGCAATCTGACCCCACTACTAAAGACATTTTTCCCTCCCCACCCTTATTTGCTTTCCGGAGGGACCACTCTCTCCGTGACTCCCTTGTCCGTTCCACACTCCCCTCCAGCCCTACCACCCCTGGTACTTTTCTCTGCAACCAAAGCAAATGCTACACCTGCCCCTACACCTCCCCCCTTACCCCCATCCCAGGCCCCAAGAAGACCTTCCACATCAAACAGATGTTCACCTGCACATCTGCTAATGTGGTATACTTCATCCGCTGTACCTGTTGTGGCCTCCTCTACATCGGGGAAACCAAGCGGAGGCTTGGGGACCGCTTTGCAGAACACCTGCGCTCAGTTCGCAACAAACAAACTACACCTCCCAGTCGCGAACCATTTCAACTTGCCCCCCCCACTCCGCAGACAACATGTCCATCCTGGGCCTCCTGCATTGCCACAATGATGCCACCCGAAAGCTTCAGGAACAGCATCTCATATTTCGCTTGGGAACCCTGCAACCCAAGGGTATCAATGTGGACTTCACAAGCTTCAAAATCTCCCCTCCCCCGACGACATCCCAAAACCAGCCCAGCTCGTCCCCACCTCTCTAACCATTTCTCCCACCTCAAGCCCCACCCCCATCTCCTACACACTAACCTCATCCCGCCCCCTTGACTTGTCCGTCCTCCCTGGACTGACCTATCCCCCACCTAAATCCCCGCCTACATTCAACTTCACTGGCTCTAACCCCACCTCTTTGACCTGTCTGTCTCCTCTCAACCTATCTTCTCCTTTATCCATCTTCTATCTGCCTCCCCCTCTCTCCCTATTTATTTCAGAATCCTCTTCCCCTCCCCCATTTCTGAAGAAGGGTCTCGACCCGAAACGTCAACTTTCCTGCTCCTCTGATGCTGCTTGGCCTGCTGTGTTCATCCAGCTCCACAACGTTTTATCTTACATTCACCCTACCCATGTTTACCCATTCACTGATTTCTTGGCAGATGTATTTGTGTTTATCTCTGTTAATCTTCCTGCTGACTGTAGCTGTAGAAGAACTGTGTATACTATATATTGTTTTTGCTCATTATAAGCATTTTTGTAAAAGCTGAAGGGACTTTTTTTGATTGTTTAAGTATTTCCAACATTTTCTATTTCCATTTCTGATTCCCAGCACAGTACTTTGCTCTTATTCAAATAATGTTAACTTTTCCTATGAAGATGTCAAGTGACATCTACTTTGAGTCTAAAAGCAGTGAAGACCAGCATTTTGTATGATTGACTAGTTCTGCTGTTTAAAATATAGAGAATCTGTGAGCTGTAGGTGAACCTGTATTCTGAGAGCTATAAACATACAACATGGTGAGTTTCTCAGTTAAGATTAAAAACTGGGAAAGTGCTTCAACTCCAGACTGAAGCTTTCTGTATAGATAATAACCACCCAGAGTCTTTCAGACAGAAAAATATCAGGCCCATTCAATCTTGGATTTTTTAAAATGTTTCTCTTAAAGTCCTTATTTCTGGCACTAAAATGCCTGTTTAATAGAAAATCTAAATTGACGTAGCCATCTTTTCACTGAGCTTTTTGAAAGATTACAGAGCAATTGCGGAGAATAGTTTTCACTCATAGGATGATGGACGGTTTGAAATTTACTTCCTAAAAAGGTGGTAGAGACAGACACCCTTGTACATTTTAAAATAAATTGGATATGCATTTGAAGTGCCCTGACCAAGAGCTGTAAAGTGGGACTAGACTAGGAGCTAATTTTTGATCAGCAGGCATACAGTGGATTAAATCATATTTGTGTCCATGGTTTACTTTTTTCTCGCATTTATAGGATTTATAATTTTTTTTCAAATTTGATATTAAGGATTAAATTTTTCTTTTACATGGGTTTATCACTAGCGGTGAGTTGAAGCAAAATTCCCACTAAATGCAGCTAATTTTCCTTCTCAAAATGCATTAATATTTCAGGACTGGCTGTCTGGTACCTGGAGGGCTGTATTTGCAATGATCCAAGAGTCAGGGGTTAGTGGTTGGGGTATAGGGGTTCTGAAAATGGGAAGGAAATTACACCAGATTGGCTATACAATACTATATCTACTTCCTTGGGATTCTGAGGCATCGGGGTGATGGTGGAAATGATTACTTGTCCAAGCTTGGTGGTTACCAATTTAGCCACGTTATTAAGGGAATTGTCTCAACACTGCATGGATTTTCCAGGGATACTCGGCATGTCAGGTGGCCTATCTGTGAAATGGCAAGATTGATTGATTTTGGTAGTGGAAGCTCCATTCAGTGTGAATTGCATTGCTCAAAACATTGCCCAGGACCATGTCAAATAATGCTTATTACTGTCGGGGGTGTCTTCTGTTTGATGGCCCTAACTGTCTTATTTACCTGTTTTGTGACTGATAAATGAAACCCACACCTAAGTAATCTAGTAGTGTCTACCCAAAATGGGTGGGTTGCCAACCTATGACTAGTAAGAGTCTCTTATTGTCCCTTCAGACAGTCAGGACCAAGATGGCATCCTTAATTGATGAGGCTTCTAGAAGCAGCCATTTAATTAGCTGCCTCCTCCAAAATAACCCTGTGGGTCTCATTATCAGTGAACGTGGATTCCCAAACTACATTTCATCCTCATTTGTGAGATGAAGACTGGGGAAAGAAAATCTTGCCCAGACAGAGCCCACGAGTGCCAGCAGGAGGAATATGGCAGTGGTTCAGTGGGAAACCCACTGCAATGCCAGAAAGAGGAGAGGCGCCAATATCAAAGTCTGAATCTGAACTTTATAGATTTTCATCAAAATAGAATTTAAGCTTGGGTACAGCAATCTAATGGCACTGACACTGGATTAGCATCTCAGAGACCATAAGCTCAGATAGCACTGTAGCATTTATAAAATTAATCATGATAATTTGTGGACTACTACTAGACTTACTGTTGAAAATAGGTCTCGGAGTTTTAGAAATGCAAAGAAATGAGATTTATGGACTTTAGCTGTTTGGTAAAGTGCTCCAAGTATTTAACTGCAGGATGGAGCTCCTGGTTAGTACAAAACAGGGGATGGATTGCCTAACACCAGAGAAAGATTGTATGTGGTTTGAAAGAACTAGGGGTGAATGCAGAGTTTGATGGAACAGCACTAAAATTGTGGAAAGAAGTATGTAATAAATTTCCCTGTGAAATGTGTGTTTTTGACCAATTCGAGGAAAATAAAGGTGTGTTTTCAGACAAACAGCAAATTATCAGACAGTTATCTTATGGAAAAAAATCTTCTTTATATGCTTTGTTTTCTCCTATCAAAAATTAAATAAGTTGTTCAAAAATTCATGTGTAAAATCAAATCCTTAGAGGAGCATATATTTAGAGCAGTCAAGAGATCTGAATGACCTTCTGCAGTGCTAAAATGTTTATGATGCTATCATTTTACCTTCAGGGTCAGTGCTATAATTGCAACCTGACTTCACAATCATTTTGCAACTTGGATTTCTGAATTTTATGCGTGCATTTGATGTTATCTTTTTTGAATTAAACATTTCAAGATTAATTAATAGATTGAAGCTCAAGATATTAGATATCTTAAGCTGACATATGTCACAAGACAGTTCAGTTGACAACTTGAATGTGTTAACCAGAGCCATTCCCATAAGCAATACTGATGAATTTCTTTATATAAGCGTTTACGACTTTTGCTCAGCCTAACAAATAGGCAATATGTGGAACATGGCTGTAAAATGAATAAGCAACATCATAGATGTCAAGACTAAATTTTTAAAAATTACCAATCACTTCTGTAACACCAAGGATTGCAATGAATGTGGCAAATTTGTTACTTTTGACAGAAACAGTTTCAGTTCAATGTTAATGGATCTGGACTTTTTCTATATCATTATATATAGATTCACATAACTGCACTGACTTCTGCTGTGGAGTTTTAATACACAAGAATACTACGTACAGAAATAAAAAGAAATCTCTTCGGTATATTTTTGGTTTGGTGGAATAATTTTTGAATCGATCTCAAAGGGTTAATCACTTTTTAAGGATCGCTGATTGACAAGACATGTTTTTAACTTTAACATTATCTCAAGTGTCTCTCTCCATTATCCTGGGTTACTGACTGTTACACGTGACAGGATATATTGCAAGTTACATTCTGTGAAAATGGTCCCCAAAGAGAAGCTTATAAGATTAGAAAGTGCTTATTTGTCTGTGGAACAAAATGAACTGTCAACACTGACTGACTTACTCTTAAGTGATTTTTGTGCTAAAATAGAATGCAGTGGTAGAAAGGAAAATAAATTCACGTTTAAACTACAGCAGAAGCAGCTCATTTCATGACAAGTACAGAACCTTGCATGTGCAAAAAATTTCTTAGCTCAGCTTATATTAAAATGTTACTTTATCAGTTAGAGACCCTTGTGATTTGATCTTACTATTTACAGATCGTGTCTTCAGTCTTGAAGCTGAACATCATGAAAAAACAAAGACCTTTTACAGAATGTGTTAAATACCAATCATTTTGTGCCTTGCCCCCCCAGGTTGAAATTTACCATCGTGAGGTTCAATATCTTATACTTGACTGTTTATAGAATAGAGTCATTGAACTTATGGAATGGAAGGAAGCCATTTGGCCTATTGTGTCTGTGCCAGATGACAAATAGCCTGTTCATAGATCACAGCATCCCTACAGTGTGAAAGAAGACCATTTGGTCCATGGAGTTCACACCATCCCTTCAAAGAGCATTCACCCTGACCTACCCCATCCCTGTAATTCTGCGTTTCCCATGGCTAATCAAACTACCCTGCCCATCCCAGGTGCTATGGCCAATCCCTCCATTAACCTGTACATTTTTGAACTATAGGAGGAAAGCAGAGCACCCGAAGGAAACTGAAGCAGTCACAGGGAGAATGTGCAAACTCCACAAAGTCAGTTGTCCAAAGATAGAATTAAACCTGCGTCCTTGGTGCTTTGAGATAGCAGTGCTAACCACTGAGCCATCATGCCACCCTGTTCTTTGTCCTTTGTCTGATAAGGTATTTTGAAGTTAGTTTGCAATGGGACAGACAGGAGTAAAATTGGTTTTGAGCAAAGCTATAAAATTATGACAGGGTCAGAAGCCACTTTTATGCCACAGCTAACTGCCCAAAATACCATGAAGGCTGCTACATCGATAAAAGTGTTGCACAGGAGAACTTCCTGTAGCCCACGAGGTCTGTTATGCTCTTCATTCTAACATTCTCAGGACAAGGTCATTAACATGTTGGCAATGTAAGGATGGCTTAAAGTTGTTTGGTGGAGGCGTGGATGATTAGATGTTGGTCTGATCCAATGCAAACACATGGGAATGGTCTCTGAAGACAGAGCTCCGCACAATCTTTACTTCTCAACGAATCCATTAGTTACTCTGTTGGCATTTCAGGGCACATAATAGTACCAACCTGTTGTTAGCTTGGAAGATCTTCCTCTGGACCTCAACAAAATTTCTGAGTATTCTCTCAAGGAAATAAACTGTTTCTATCATATATCTGGGTTACTCTGCCATTGACTCTAATGATGTGCCAAATTGAAATTGTAGGCCATTAATATTTATTTTTTATTCTAAGTATTAGTGGGGATATAATCATTTTCAAGGTTAAACAACAAAACGTAACTATCTTGAGAAGTAGATGGCATAGAGTTTCAAAAGTGTAAAGTATCAGAAAAGTTTGCCTTATACTTCTGTACTTTGCAATGTCGATTCTCTAAATTGGCTTATGAATGAAGAGATTAGCTAAGAGTACTTCCAAAATGGATAATCTTGACAGCACTTAAATTGTTTTTTTTTTGACTAAATGATATTCATAGCCGCTACAGCTATTAAATTGGAATAAATTGGAAAAGTTATTTTTACCTAATCTAAAAATGGTGAGTTGAAGCTCATTTTTCACTGTAGCTAAAAGCAGACAATGAAAGTTGATCTCTGAAAGCAATAGAGTATTTTAATTGATGTGCAAATTTCATAGCTTTCAGCAATCAGGTAATTTTATACTAGAACCGAGAAATTATATGAGTGATATCTCTTAGTTTTAGATAGTGTATATTTACTTTGCTAAACAAATACAAAAAGTGTTACTTGATCAATCAGTCTTCTAATTTTCATCATTCCATATTTCATAGAACATTTCCACTTACATAAAAAAGAATGTTTTGGTGTATTTTTAAAAACAATTTAAACAAATAAATTTGTTAATCATTATTTGTAACAGAACATAAATCAATGGTGCATACAACTTTTGAATTCATTTATAGGATGTGGAGGCTGCTTGCTAGTTCAGTGTTCATTGCCCATCCCTAGCTGACCGAGCGAAGGTGGTGGCAAGTCGTTTTCTCAATCTGCTGCGGTGCATGTAGTGTAGGTACACGTATGACCCTGTTACGAAAACAATTTCAGGATTTTGCTGAGAGCCACATTCTGCCCTCGCCTGTTTTCATCCCTATTCAGCCCTCACTCACCGGCGTCCTTTTTCCTTTGCTAATCCTGTGCCTCTTTTTGATACATAGCCACCACTCCTCAAGATTTGCTCAGTATGAAGATCTTCACAAGGAGTGTGTCAAGCTTACCTACAATGTCATGGCCAGATGTATCTGCAACAGGTAGACTGGTGAGGACAAAGTCTAACGGGTTTTTCCTGCTCTTGGTTCCCTCATTACCTCACTCAGGCTCAATCTGGCAGATATGTCGTTCAGGAAACAGCCAGCTTAGTTCATAGTGGTGATGCTGAACTACTCTTGATGATGGACGTTGAAGTCCCCCAGTCAGAGTCTATCTGTGGCCTTTCCACCTCCAGTGCTTCTTCCTATTAGTGTGCAACATGGAGGAGAATGGAGTCATCAGCTGTGTCAGGAAAGGGAAATAGGCGGTTACCTTATCCATTTCTGGCCTGACGCCATGAGACTTTATGAGTTCAGGAGGCAGTTTTGGGTACTTCCAGGACAACTCCATCCTGACTCAATCACCATCTCTGGTGAATCTGTGGTACTGCACACACCCAAGCATGGTGATAATTATGACTTGAGACACTGTCATGTATGATTCAGTGAGTATGACTATGTCAGGCTGTTGCTTAATTAGTTGTAGGCCGAACAGATAGCAGGCAATCCACCTGGTTTTATTCCTTTTTGATCTTTCTATCATGGTTTGTATACCGACCAGCCTGCTATTCCATTTCAAAAGACAGCTAAGAGACAGCAACGTTGTGATAAGTATGGAGTCACATATAAGCCAGATGAGGCAAGAATCACAGATGTTCCTTACGGACACCGGTGAGCAAGTTGTTTCTTTATAACAATCAATAGTGATAGCGAGAAGGACTTTGCAGTCAACTGACCTTGCTGTGTATTTGTTATGCCTTGATTTAATGGCTTAATTACAAGCCAATGTTCTGTCCAGTTTTCCTCCCTAGTGGTTTGATAGAACTTAGTGGCTTATTAGACAATTTTGGAGACTAATTAAGAGCCAACTATAATAGATGGTGCATAATTTTCTGTTATAAACTAAACATAGCATTATCAGTTCTAAAATCATGCTTCATAATATTTTCTAAACAATGTAAATTGCTTGGCTTTATGGATAGTTTTGTTCTTTATTCTGGCTGGAAGGCAGTACTTTCATTATATTGTAACACAGGAGATCACAGAATAATTAAAGGTGCTGCAACATGAATATCATGATAAAGCAGCAGGTTTCCAGGACAGCATTGTCCCAGGTCAGTGTTTCCAAAGGTTTCTGACAAGCAGGCAAACTAAAAAGTAATGAAACTCCAAGTAATGGCAAGCTTATTTGCCTGTCATAAAAATAGCAGCAAAAATGATGAAACTACTCAGTCATTCAGTAAGATTATGAGTCAAATTCTACATCAGTACAACATTCCACATGTATTCCTTTATCTCTTCATTCCCTTAGTACCCAAAATATTATAGATATTAGTCTTGAATATACTGATCATCTGAGCATCCACTGTTCCCTATGCTTATTGATTTAAATCTCTTTAAAGCTTCTTTGAGTTTTCTTTACAGCTTACTTACTCATTGAACTTTGTGTCATCAGCAAATTTCACTATATTCAAGTCTTACTCTTCAGCTTAAGTTTCTTCACTTAAGTAATTGATACAGATCATCAATAGCCTGTGGCACTCCAGCTATCTCATAAATGACCAATATTTTACTCTGTTTTCTATTTGGCAATCCACATTCTGTGCTAATTAGCATATTGGTTTTCTCACTATATCACCCACATTGCTATGAGCTTTAATCCTGTGTAACATCCTTGAGTGGAACCTTATAGAATGCCTTCCGAAAATCCAAATATACTGCCTTGACTGACATTCCCCTATCTACTTTGCTAATCACATTCTTGCATACTCCACTAAGTTTGTCAAAAACAATTTTCCTTGCATAAAACTGTGTTGAAACTTCCTCATCATATTGTGATATTCCAAGTGCACTGTCACCACCACCTTAATAATAGACTCTAGTTTTTTCCATGGTTGGTGTTAAGCCAACTGGCTTCAACTTCCCTGGAGACTCATTGTCTCTTTTCTTAAATGATGTTACATTTGCTACCCTCCATACTGTAAGGAATAGTCTAGAAAATATGAAATAATTCTCATCTCTTTCACCAGGCAATGTTCATCAATTTATTACTGTTACAGACAGGATATCCGAATTGTTAAGGTCCCAGATTATGAGGGATGGCTGACTCCCTTTTTTTAATTCACCTGGTTGTTTGCAACAAGATGTAATGTAAAAGGGATCTTTTACCTTGTGGATGCCTTTCTCCCCAGACCAAAGGAATAGATGTTTTAAATGGAGCCAATTAAACCAGGTTTTTTGAGTTAATGAAAGATTGTGCGTATTATTTACTCAATGTGAGAAGAAAAAATAATGCACATACATTAGAAATAATAGTTGTGCCCAAAAAAGGTTGTAAAAAATGGATACTTTCTGAGTTCCGTGAAGAATAGCTAATAGGACATGATAGATCACATGACCATGCTATTGGGTGATTCAGCTAGCAGTAATGTTTACAGGTAAACAGCTGACTATGAGAAGCTTAACTTTGAGGGTCAGCCAGAAGGCTTTTGTCCTATTTCCTTTCAATTGTGGCTTCACTTGCTTTCTATCTTGAGCAAAGAGAGAGTGAGAGACTTCCTTTCACTTTACCTGCAGCGTAGGGATGACTGTGAGTTTTCTCAGCAGTCGTCCTCACAGCACACGTCTTCACACTCTAACACCCATATACCAGAGTTCAAAATGGTTTTTAACCCATTTTCTTGTATTCTTGAAAGGAGAAAGCACAACATGTCTCTAGCCCAGATTGTTCTCTTTTCTCCCATCATGTTTGCAGTCTGAGATCAGTTACAAGGGATTCCCGTTCAGCTTGCAGTGCATTTTTCTCTTTTATCAGTCCTTCTGTTTGAAGCTTCTATGACACTCATTGGGTGTGATATTCCTTGACCTCTAAAGTTTTGGCAAAGATCTGTAGCTCGGGTTGAGGGTAAGGTTGTTGACTTGCTCACTAAGCTGGTTTGTTCTCTTTCGGATGTTTCATCACCATGCTAGGTGACATCATCATCTAATGACTTCACCCGATGAAGCTTCATCAGAGGCTCCACTGATGATATTACCGAGCATGGTGATGAAATGTCTGAACAAAAACAAGCCAGCTCAGCGAGCAAGTCAACAATCTCATTCCTTGGCCTCCCCTGAAACTAGGGATAATCCATGCAGATAGTCACATTGCTCAGAATTTGCACTTAGTCAATTTTTTTGGTGATATGTCCTCTTATAAAGGAAACACATGGCGAATTAAAATTTAAATACATCATAGTCTGGGTTTATCCATTGTTAACTTTCCATCCACTTCTTTTTAAACCTTAAGGTGTAGGACCGACAGGATGATGGGGATTTGCCAATTCCTAGTTTTAACTTCTCCAGTACCTTTTGCCAGTATTAATCAATTTAATGAAGGTCCTCTCCTTAGACCTTAGATTGCCCATAATTTCCAAATTGTCTTTGTATCTTCTATGTGAAAACAGATGTAAAGTATTTGCTTAATATCGCTGATGTTTCCTTATTTCTGTTAACAATTTCTCCTTTCTCTAATTCTAAGGGACTCTCATTTACTTTTACTGATTTCTTCTTTTTTGCTTACTTTTAAAAGCTCTTAAAAATCTGTTTTTATATTTCCTGTCAGTTTACTCACAGATCGTTTTCTTCCTTATTAACTTCCGGTCATTCTTTGCTGAATTTTAAACCCCACCCCAATCCTCCGACTTTCCATTCTTTATCACAATATTATAATCTCTAACACTATAATTAGCCAGCATGCATATGCCAACCATCACTTGGTCGTAGTGTTCTCACCTCTGAGTCAGAAACTCCACAGATTCAGGCATCAAATCTAAGTCCTTACACACAAGTGAATTATTAAGGGTATTCTGTACTTTTGGAATTGCCAACTGTTGTGTAAGATGTAAAATATTACACAGTATTATTTGAAGACAAGCAATGAAGTGCTCCCTGGTATTTTCAATCAACATCAGTAAAACAGAGGATCTAGTCACAATCACATTATTGTTTGTAGGTCCATGCTGTGGCATTCCCTACATAAGAACTATAACTGCACTTCAATTCAAAAATGTTCTTCAGAATTATTTCAGGACACCCTAGTATTGTAAGGATTGTAGGGCCAGGGGTTGGGGGGTTGGGGGGGAGCGATGGGGGTTGGGTGTGGTGGTGGTGGAATAGCATTAGTGGTATTATTGCCAGACTGTTAATCTTGAGACCCAGGTAATGTTCTGGGGATGCAGAATCAAATCCTGCCAAGGCAGATAGTGGAATTTGAATCCAGTAAAAATCTGGAATTAAGAGTCTAATGATGGCCATGGATTCATTGTCAGTTGGCAGGCAAAAACCCCATCTCATTCACTAATGTCCTTCAGGGAAGGAAACTGCTATCCTTACCTGGTCTGGACTACAAGTGACCCCAGACCCACAGCAATATGGTTGACCTTTCACTGCCCTCTAGGCAACTAGGGATGGGCAATAAACGCTGACCTTGCCAGCAACACCGTCATCCCGTGAGTGCATTTTGAAAAAAGCTACATAAATAGAGGCCCATCTCATTTTCACTTGAATTTAAATAGGCTGGAAGTGGGAACCATTGACCAAGCATTTTATTTCACATTTGAGTTAACTTCTTACTCACTTTTCCTTCTTAAATTAACAATAATTGTTCCTTCCCATTCTGTTAATTGTTTTTTTTTGGCATACAGTTAGGTTTTTTTGCATTTGTTTTTCACATTTTAAAGACATCATCTGTCAAGTGCATATATTCAAAACAAAAAAAAAATATAAAACTAAATAACACCATTAATTGCAAGTCAATTCAAAATAATGATGTCTTTTTCACTCATTTAGGGTTGAACACAACTCAAAAAACTAACAAAAAAATTCATAAAGGTATTGAAGTTCTATTTTAACATTTTGCCTTAATTTATTTCATAAAAGGGTTCCTGAGATGAATTTCAGCTCTGACCTCAGTTTCAGGCAATTTAAATAGATAAAAATATCCATCATTTCAGGCCCTTTCCCCAAACTGAATCAGTGGATGGATTTTAGGACAAGTACGGTATCGCTAGCAAACAAATTCAATTTAATGCTTCAGTGCGTATGTCAGATGTACTCACTTTATAACTATGCACAGAAAATGATCTGGAAGCTCATTTAATAGTTCTTTGGTTTATTGAATTATGCAATGACCATTAAAATTATAAGCAATTAATTCCATAGAAAGATCCATATTTACTGATCATCTTAGTTTTTGCCCACATTTTTTTCCCACTGTATCAAAATCAAATGAAAGGCAGCGTTGTTACACACAGGACAAAGCCTGCAGATGTATAACGCGAAAAACAGTTCTGTCCTGCTGTTTAGCCCAATCTACGTATTTTGCCAGAAGAGAAATCGGAGTTAACGTTTTGGATCCAGTGACCCTTCTTCAGAACGGTCACTAGACCTGAAATGTTAACTCTGACTTCTCTCCACAGATGTTGGCAGACCTGCTGAGTTTTCCCAGCAATTTCTGTTTTTGTTTCTGATTTCCAGTATCTGCAGTTCTTTAGGTTTTCTTATTTTGCCAAAATAACCTGTTCACTAGGTCCAACTTTTCACTGGTTTGCTTCTTGAAGGTATTTTCAATTATTTTGGACAGCACAATTTTGTCTCAGCAGCTACGGTGGAAGATATAGCATTGCACCTGAGAGGATTGTAGTGTTTTGAATTCATTGTCCACTCAGATTGCACTGTTAACAGGGACCTATACAAAGGATAGGTTCATGGCTAGTATAATGTAATTATTTATTTGTTGAATAAGTTAATATGCAATTAGAGGTCAATAGTGCAGTCTTTTAAATTGGTTTTGGACTTGAAATGTTAACAGTTTCTCCCTTCACAGATGCTGCCAGACCTGCTGAGTTTCTCTATCACTTTCTATTGTTATTGCAGATTTCCAGCATTTACAGTATTTTGCTTTTGTTTACAATACATCTCACCTCAGTACTCCTTCTGTGTTCTCCGTAACTTTCATTTCTTCATTTCCTTCCTGGAATATTTGACTGAAAACATCTCACAATTTGCACAAAAGTGAACCTTATTCATGAGGTTGACTATTCAGTTGCAGTCTGATCCTGACCTCGCACTATATCCATACTTGAACACTTGCAACAGGTGAACAAGAGACCTGAACAATTTCATTTCCCATTACCTGGGGAAATGAGACTAATTATTATGTCATTGTTCACTAGGTTTAGATAACTAGCATTAACACAGAGCTTGAATTGAAGCAATGATCTGTCCATCTTCATGGTTCGGCTCCTCTCTACATAGGTTTGTACGGTTCCCCATGCTGAAAACCTTGAAATGTTCCATTTTATTTGAGAGTTTATGTATTTTGTTTTGATCCACTTATCAAGTTTTCTGCACACTATATTGAGGATCAGCCCATATCATGCACCTTACATGACTGAGAAAATAATATCCATAGAATTCCTCCAGTGTGGAAACAGGCCATTCAGCCTATCGAGTCCACACCAACACTGCAAAGAGCATCCTACCCAGACCCACTCCTTACCCTATCTCTACATTTCCCACCCTAGACACTATGGGCAATTTAGCATAGCCTAATCAACCTAACCTGCACATTTTGGACTGTGGGAGGAAACCGGAGCACCTGGAGGAAACCCACGTAGACACAGGGAGAACGTGCAAACTCAACACAGACAGTCACCCGAGGCTGGAATTAGTCCCAGGTCCCTGGTCCTGTGAGGCAGCAGTGCTAACCGTTGAGCCACCTTGCCGCATATAGGGAGTCTGTGCCCAAACCAGCTCTGATAGTACTTTTCTGATTTCCCAACATGACCCACCCTTCTCCAGCCTGCCAATGATTTCATTCACTGAGCTCACTTGAAGGTCAAACTAAAATTATAAATGTTTTGTAAAGATGTGAATTTTGTGGGAAATGATTTTCTTACATTGATAACAAAGACTTTTTATTCTTATTTTACAGACCCTGCCATAGTAAATGGAGTTTCCTGGTCTGAAGCATTAAACAAAATTTTTGTTGACAATTTCGAACGTGACCCTTCTCTTTTATGGCAGTACTTCGGGAGTGCTAATGGATTCTTCAGGCAATACCCAGGTATGATGTTTCCCACATTGAAACCAGGTCTTCGGAGTGATCTTAAAGCAGGCAATCATGGATTTGGACTTTGCTGCCAAGGTGGGCATTTATTGTGCAGTTTAGTTACACTAAAAAGATTTTAACTTTGCGTACTACAATCTGTGTAGTGAAGGTGCCCCTACAATACTCCTAGATAAGAACCTCTGTGTTTTCTTAGCAATGTTATGCAACTGCATTGCTTGCAAGGCTACTTTAGAGAGGAGTTAAGATTTGATTGTTCCCACTCATTGCATTTAGATGGCAGTGAAGCTCAGACCCACATTGGAATTCCTTCCTGTCCATTCTGTTATTACTTTTACCAGAGGCTGCCATGGGGAATATGGTAGTTAGTATCAGGTGACAATAATAATAAAAAGTCCTGTTGATGATGGGTTTGGATATTTTAGCATCTCTTTCTCCCTCTGTTCCAGTGGGTCTCATATTATGCCACGAGAATCCTGTGACCTAACGATGTCAGCCTCCCTTTAAGTGGCTGGAGTTCTGTTAAGAACATACTACAGAAATTGGAAGAAACACAAGACAGGAAATTGCAGGGTTGGAAAAGGAAATAGACTTTCTATCCTATCAGAACATCGCCAGTCTATAGTTATAGTTTAACTATAATCAGAGTGTGTAACTGGGAGTCCTTTCCCTTCCTTTTGTTGATACTTTTAGAAGACTTTATAGTTTTGGTGGTGAGCTCAGTCCTGTTTTCTGTCTATGATGCTTTCAAGCCATCCGAGGCCACCTGCAATTAGAAGTTAAGTGCATAGTTGGAAATTAGATAACCCCAGCCTAGAAAGTGTGCTGGTAGACAGAATTTATCAGGTAGAGAGGAACTACAGAAATGGTAAGAGAGGTAAAGGGTGGAGCACTCCTCACCTTGTCAACTTGCCCGAGATTAAATCAGGGAAAAGGAAGGTCATGATCACTCACACCCACCAGGAGGAGCTGCCCTCACTAATAGAACCCTCTACAGTTACGTTCCCCTCATTGGGGTCTGCTTGCCTGGCCTCAATAAGCCTGACCCCCTTAGCTATGTTCTCAGACTTCCTCCGTCAATGCTGCAGCTCCAGCATTGACCGACATCTGTGGTGGTACTGGTAGGACTGAACTACTGCTGTCTCTCTGATTAAATGGCAGCTTTTGAGGGTTCGTTAAAGGCATGGGAATCTTGATGGAAAGCCGTTAACCACTTCCTTAACATATATTTCGGTTGGGGCTTTCAAAAATGATGGTGGTGAGGCTGCTATTAGGTTTCTAGATGCTGGATGGGGCCACCACTTACGCCATTATACCTTGCCTAAAGAATGTACTGTGACTGTTTACAACAGCTAATATCGCGATTTGGATCTAATTATGTTGGAATTCAATAAGTGTTGTTATAACCAAGGAAGATGGATGAAATGACTCACCTTTTTTCAATTTATCTGGTTAACTAATGTCCATTATGGAAAGAAATCTGGAATCTTTACCTGGTCTGGTCTACAGGTAACTCCATACACATAGCAATGTGGATGACTCTTAACCACCCTTTGATATAACTCTAAAAGCCAGGCAGTTCAAGGGGAAGTTAGGGTTCAGCCACAAACGCTGGGCCAGCCACAACACTCACATTCCATGAATTATTATTGAAAAAAAGACTCTTGGTCAGTCACATCAAAGGTTTAAGTTTATTTTAACTCAAAATAGAATGAATTAAATACAAATGTCCTTCCTGACCTGCTGTGGTTTTGGTGACCGATACCATGGGGCACACACACTGTAGACAAATATCTTAAGTTCTCTTCAATAAAGACGTTGTGGCATACGCAGTGCTGTGCTGTATGCATGAAACATGGTATCAGAAGTGACACTGAGGTGAGTGTTGCAGAACCGTAAGAAAGCACAGCTCCAGACACAAACACAGGTATGTGCAGAACTGTATGTTGCTGCCGATTTAATTTAGAAACATGGTTCAAAGAAGCAAGCTAACTTAAAACTCTGGTAAATGGAAAATAGCTGCAGCTTTTTCTCCAACAGTTCCTTTTCAAATTATAGGGTTTATGAAGCAACACTGGAATTTCTTCCATGCATATTGGTAGAATATACAATAACTACAGATTGTTGACCATGCCAGAACAGTTCTGGGTCACTACACCTTTATTACCGTCGGGAAGTGACTCAAAATATGTTTCAAAATGTGATTTACCCTAAATCCCTCTGAAGAGCAGAAAAATACACAGCAGAAGTTTTAAAGCTTTAAAAGCAAGCTTTGAACCATAAGTGAAGATCACATATAAGTGGTACATTTTAATATTAGGGAACACGGTGAAAAAGAATCAATTGATTAATACATAATGTCATGAACTTAACTCACTGAAATCTGTGAATTTTCACAATTAGAGGATGACCTAATTAAAGACAGGATTGCATTAGGTATGAGGGATCATGAGGTGACCGCTCAACGTCCATCTGATGGAAGGTTTCTTCCCGGCAGTGGTGGTAATGGGAATCGGGTTTGAGCTCCTGCCAGAGGTGGCGGTGAAGGGAGACAAGATTGTGTTCCTGGCAGTGGCAGAAGGAGGCAGGTTTGGGCCCAGTACCCGGTGCAGGACCCTACTACTTCATTGCTGAAACTGACCCTGCGCAGACCCATGGCAGTGCTGGCGTCTTTGATAGAGGCAAGATGGCGCTGAAAAATGGTGACACAGTTCTGTGGCAGTGAAGGAACTTAAGGCTGGCTGACTGCTTCGTGCTAATGTTGGTCTCAGCATCGGGGTGGAAGAGCCTGGATCCAGGTCCATGGCTAAGCACTTAAGAAGGACTGTAATGTTGAACTTTTAACTTTATTTATTTATTTTAATACTTAACCCCAAGATTTTGTACCTAGGTACCTTTGTACTAAGATGGTGCTAAGAATGACAACTTTTCACTGCACTCCTCTATCTCTGTACTTGAGGACATTTGACACTAAAATCTAATCCTATTCTAATTTGAAAGCATTCCTACTGAGAAAGGAAACACACTTCTGAGAGCAATTGACTTATGCAGAAGTGCTGAGGTTGTGAATCAATAGAAAGAGCATACTCATGGCTGTATGGATTAGGAGAGAGATAGTAGGAACTGCAGATGCTGGAGAATCTGAGATAACAAGGTGTAGAGCTGGATGAACACAGCAGGCCAAACAGCATCAGAGAAGCAGGAAAGCTGACGTTTTGGGCCTAGAACCTTCTTCAGAAAAATGATTAGGATTTGCTTTATGCAGACATATTCCTGTCACAGTAGCAAATAATCGCAAGCAAAGGGCAGGATACACATATTGCAAAGGACACCACAAAAAGGGGAAGAGGTATGTCCAGCCAGAGAAAAGCAATGCTCTCACAGCAAGAAACAAAACCATTTCTGCACACAAGTATCTGGGTGAATCAAAGCCAACAAGTACTTAGAGATGGTTGCTGGAGTGATATCAGTTGAGGAGTCCACTGAATCACTTGATACCATGCAATAGCTTACTTCAGTCAAATTGAGGTTTGGTGGGTGACTGTTGGAATGCAGTCTGCAAAAGGAGACCATCAGGTCAACATAAGGTGTCAGCTAGATAGTGGTCCATTTCACAACACCGTGATGTTCACAGGCCTATGTGAAGTGTCAAGACAGTTAAGAAATGAAGCCTATTGAATAGGCCCTGGTGGACTACAACAATGTGTTACAGAGTTATGGTGTCTTCTAGGAGAATATCATCTTGAACTAGATGGGAAAGAATGATCAAGACAACACCTGACAAGGAAAGTTCCAGTTGCCTTCAAGCCCAGCCTAAAAGACTAGATAGAACAGCTGGAATAGAAGGGAGTAATTGAGAAAATAATAAGTCCTACAGAACAGATCGCTAACATGGCACTGGTGAGGCACCCTGGGAAGCTGAGAGCAAGCCTTGATCCCAGGATCAAAGCAAATCCCTGAATAAAGATCTCACTACCCCCATGCCAACCATCAAAGGAATTTTGACAAAATTTGCAAAAGCTAAAACCTTCACCACCTTGGATGCAATTGGTGGCTACTGGCAAGGAGGGATGGATGAATGCAACAGTTTTCTAACCACATTCTGGACAATCTTTGGGAAGTATAGATGGTTGTGCACGCCATTTGACATGTCACTGCTCCAAGAATCATAATGCAGACAACACAAGATAGCTAGTGATCTTCTCAGAGTGGAAGCTACAGTGGATAATCTGCTAGTGAATGGATGTTGTGGAGCAACAGCAGAAACCATTGCTGACCACAATCAAACAAGAGTTTCTGCAACATGGTCCAATTTTCATGCTCAACTTCATTGTCATTATCATAAGACTTGAATATGCAATGGTGGCACATGTTTTCAAAATCACATTGTGCTTGTCATAAGTACTTCATACTACATTAATTTCAGTTTATTCATATGTACACCTTTGTAATTTGTTGAGACCAGTTAGACAGAAATCTAAATAGACTGACATGCCTCATGGATTGATGGTTGTGTTCACACTTCATTGAAAGTTCATGTGTGTATCCAGTTTTGTATTCAGTTGAACTTGCTGGCTCATCTACCCCTCCCATTCAGACATTATGAAGGATATTGCCTGACAGCAATTGCAGAGGTATAATCGAACTGCTGTCATGTAAGATACCACATATTTTATCTCAGTCTGTGACTCTAAACTCAAATAGCAGTTGACCTTCTATAACAAAGAAAAATCCTAACTTGAAAATCAAGTGTTGCATTTGTTGAGCAGTGCAGTACAATGTAGGAAACACAAAAGGACAAGACGTCAAAACTTAACAGTAGCAAGAAATTAGATGGGAATAGTTAAGGAAATTCTGCCTGGCCACAGTTGTGTTTGAAAAATAGAATGTTAAAAATCTGTAAGTGCCAAGAGCAGCAAAGAGTGAAAAGCATCCAGATCATTCAGACAGCATCCTCTTTCTATTTCTCTATGTGCAGAGAAAACCCTGGGAAGCTTAAAAGAAAGAATTCACATCAGCAGACCTAAGTTTACCTAACCAACCATTAAATTGAAATACAGACAACAGCATCTCACTGTTGCAAAAATCAAAAGGACTGAGAAAAAGAATGACATTCTGCATTGTGGTCTGGACTTTTGATCTCTCAAATTTTGTTAACCCTGTCTACATTCTTCATTACCCATCATGTGCTAAACCGTTTGTACTTTGTCTGTATTAATTGCATTTGAGTTTGTGTGTACATTTTGAAGATGTGTAGTATAAGGTGCATGGATTATAAATCCTTTCATTTCACTTGTGTTGTTAAAGCTTACTGGTTTTCTATTGTCCTTGGGTAGCAGTCGGTCAAGCAAATTGGGTTTTTGTGTTCTCGTTGGGTGTTGATACATCTATGGATGTTGTGATGACTTGTGGAACAGTAGAGCATGATTATTGGCACATTATTCTCAGTTAAACAGTAGTAACAGTAATTTCAAAGTCCTGGAAGGACTCTGTCTGACCACACCCCAAGATGGATACAGTGCTGACACACGCTTTAGATCCCTCATTTTCTTACCTTGACTGATTGTCCTCAGCAAAACCCCTCCAATCCCAGTCACATTCAGGACATCAGGCCCTTCTGACTTCACTCCTCTATGCCCCAACCCTGACTCTGTCTTACCCTGGATCCTGATTTCAAAATTCCATGCCCTGCACCCCACTCCACAAAGCATCATTGACTCAACTTTACCAGCCCCAAGCTTCCATTTTCCTGCTTCTCTTTCTTGTGTCAGGGAATTAAAGAAGGATCTTACATACAATGGCATCAAGTCAAATGCTGCATGCCACCTTTAAATGGTCATGAAGTAGGTGCCATGAGAGTTATATTTGTTATTGATTTTACCTTCAACATAAGAGTTCATTGAAAACTATCCTACTTTAATGAACATCGACTGGTTTATTGTATCCTAATATTCCCAAGCCCTGCAATTGATGGCTTTAATCATGTAAGGAGAGTGAATTCCTGACCTGTCTAAGCCAAAACCCTGGGTTTAAAAACCTGACGCGATCTAATCAGAAGTCTTTTATACCTACTTTAAGCTATTTTACCAACAGCCCATGTGATTCTAGGCCAGGGAGAGAAAGCTTCTGGATATTCATTCCCACATTTGACATGAACAGAAGCCTGCCCCTAACCAGGTGCTATGAAAAGCAAAGCTAGCTGGCTGTCTGTGGAACTGGCCTCTAACCTAATTTACAAGCTATTTGTATGTTCACTCCTCCTGTACTTACCATGGAAAGTGCCCGTCAAAGCCTTCTCACTTTTAGGGCCATTCCCTCCTTAACATAAAATAACCATTTCCTTTTGGTACCTGTATCTTGACTAAACATAATACAACTCTTTGAAACACTCATCTTTCCCCACTTGAGACATTTGGCATGTTAGGCAGCTATCCTTGAGCATCTATTATAATTTTTGTTGCTGATATTACATAATTTCTCCTCAGTTCTTGATTGCATCTACCACTACTTCAGTTTGTGGAGCTGAGGATAGGTCACCAACTTTGAGCAGTGACAACTTAATGATAGTGAAACGCCTATAAAATTTTTCTACCATTCTGACATACTTTTCACTTCCATCACTGTCAATTTGAAGGATATGAGAATAATGTCTTCTTTATACCTCATGCAGTGCTTTTATTCATTTTAACTTCCACTGGATCTGCTAGGATTGACAGGATACAATATCATTCCCAATACATTTTCAATTTGACCATTTTGTGGGCATGGAAAAGTGAAATTTTGCTGCAGGAGTTAAAGCAACGTTTGCTTCTGCAATATTCGGTTTCACTAATGACTTAGCTCAGTGCCTCACTTGACACTTACTTGACTTTGAATTTTCCGTTTGATGCATGGAAGCCCTTTGTTCTTTTGCTTGCTTAAGAAGAACACTTTGGTGGGTTAGATTAACTATTCACTTTGGGTTTTTTTTGTATATCACACCCAATTTTTGACACCATACAAATTTTTTAGGTTTCTTTGATGCACATAGATGCCAATTGATCATCATGTCACATCAAAGAATGTCAAACTTTCTTTATATCGTGAAATAATCAGGCAAGAGATAGACAGGACTAATAGATAAAGTATAATACAGACAGATGCATTGCAGTCACCATAATGAAAATACAGTTTGTGTATGACACTCCACAAGCTAACTATTCATAAAAAAATTGGTACTCAAGACATTTTGCTTTCAATTGGATTCTTAAGTTTTCCCATTTTTAGTTAAAGTGTTTTGTGTGAGATTAAGGTGCCTTGGTTCACAGTTATTTTCCTCATGCAATCTTCAGAACAAGCACTTTCCACCTCAGCTGTGGAAGGTGAGATTTCACGTAAAAGTATTGAGAGGAGAGGAAAAAAAGTACTTACTGAAGGCACGTAGATGATACAAGTGACACATAATTGTAAAAATCTTTCACTTTTATACATATATATGTCTTCACTTGCACTCTTAAAAGCCTGTTCTAATGTATTTTTCACTGTCAGACCTGGTTAAGTTGCAGACCTTCTGATGGATGAACAGTTTCAAGCAGTTACAAGCATCACACATCTTTCACAAGCACTTAGCTCCATACCCGCAGACAGCATCAGACATCATGGATCCTTCAAGCACGATGTTCAGGACTGCAGTGTTGTGGTTTAATGTGGATAACAGTGAAGCTAAACACAATATGCAGCGATTTTGCTAGGCCTGGCTTGCACATATCATTTCACAGTTATATCCACCCTGTGAGTGAGGTTATTTAATCAGTGATTATTCTAGATATCTTGGAGAAAAAGGTTAATTGAATTTATCAGCTTTTCAAGCGAGTGCACTGCCATTCAATGCTGCAAGATGTATAATGGACAGCTCTCGCATCCCCCTTCTTTAGAGCAGAGTGGTAAGAACAGCTGCACAAAGTGTGAGTTCTAGCATGTACACTGCTGTCCTATTGATGTTCAAATGTTATAATGCAACTTCGCCATCTATCAGTGCTGGAAGGGTCAAAAGAAAATTCCTCAAGATTCCTCTTAACCGATTGGTTTTCATGACATACTTCACTGCACAGTGCTCCCATATGATGTGCTAACTTAAGTCTTCAGAGTGACCTAACCATAGCGCTGTGTGATGTTTGTTTACAGTAATTTTAACTGCTGCTTTGCACCTAACCGCCAGTACAATGTATCATGCATGGATACTGGGATGCGAGATCGTCTGAAGATATCAAGTGTATAATTAGATTGATAATGGGACGTTTATTCAGCAAAAAAAGGTCAAATAATGCAACATTCAGACAAGGTCCACATGTTCTTTGCACTGACTAGGGGCTGCTTACCAGATTACCAACAGGATCTTAAACAAAGTTCAAACCCAACCTATTCATCCTGGAAGTGGCTTTGATTAGTTTCGCTCATGTTAAATAATACATTGCTCTATCATGTTCTTTTGGATTGTCCTCTGGTCATTGTGCTGATCCTTCTCCTTACCCATATTCTCAGAAGATTGCTATCAATCCTCTATTCCTTCTACAACCTGAACACCACTCCCACCCCACCCTGGCTTTGTCAGATCCAGTTGTCAAGAGCACAGCATGTTAGAATGATGTGGCACTATCAGGCTTGGTCGAGTGACTCAACCATCAAAACTAATAGTCTGTTTCACTCTGGTCTTGGAGGAAGAGTAAGCAGTGTCGTATCTTCATTCACTGTCATTCTGAGAGTTTTCAGTAGGGTAGCCGTGGTCTCCCAGCAGCCAGCCCTATATGGCCAGTCGACCTTGAAAGGAGGCAGGAACCGGTGAGTTCTCCAGTATGTATGTAACACGGTGGATCCCGGTATATCTGAGGCAGACCTCAATAATTTTACATTGATGATTTACTCTGAAATTGATGGAACAGAAGCCTGGGCTGTTGTTGGAGTCTGCAGTTTGCTCATGGGGTGCTCTTAAAGCAAAATGATAACACTCTGCACCAGGGGAAAGCTAACACCGATGAAGAATCCCACGGCCCAGACTGATTGTTTCTCTCTGTCTTAGGGGAAGGATTTGAAATGCTGTGAAAATGACATCAGTGACATTCTGGATGCATTTATGGGTCCATGTTCAGGAGAGGTCACACAGGTCACCGGAGAGTAACGGTGATCTTAATGGCCGTTAGGATGGCATTGTGGCCACCCAGTGTTTCCGAGCACAAGTCCTGTCCGAATAGATGACACAGTTTGATGATGGCTTGGCTCATCTTTAAGCAGAACCCGCACTGTCTTTCAGAGACTTGAAGAAAATTACAGTGAGGCCCATAAATCCAGAGCATCAACATCCGCCTCTGTGTCCTTGATAGAACTTCATCTACTGATCCTCCCTCTGGAGACTGCACAGCTGCTGGCAGTTTCTGCTCTTGCTGATGACATTGTAATTTTTCTCTCCTTCTATCTTGTCTTTGCATTTGAAGCAAAGCCACAGGATACCCAGCCATGGCCAGGTCCGTGTCAGATGCATGATCAGGTGATCTGTGGTGAAGGTCAGAAAGATAACACAATTTTATTGAAAGAATTCCTGCGCCCTTACATTCATCACATTAAAGCCTCATGTTATGCCTTCACATAGTGTGGCATGGTGGCTTCCCGACGAGGTCATTGTCATGCCTCCGGAAAGAGCCCTGATGAATGTCGCCTTCTCCAAATATACTTTGCATAACCAAAGTTTTCACTGTAAATTGTAGGAGTAGGTTTCTGCCCGTAAGCCAACAAGATAGCGCACCCCACCAAAGAAAAGGTACACATGCGCGTCACAGACCATGCCCTGGTATGCTTTCAGTTAATAAGGCCGTATGGCATAGTGACAAAAAGAGGCCATTCAGCTGCTCCACCATTGACTGAGGTCATGGCTGATCTGATAATCCTGAATTCCACTTTTTGCCTTTTCCTCCATTCCCTTGCTGATTAAATATACATATTTAAATATGTATCATTTTAAATATGTATCAGCCTTAAATATACGTAATGACCTAGCCTCAACAGCCCCCTGCTGTAAGGAATTCCACGGATTCACCACCATCCGGGAATATCCTCTCTATCTTAAATGTGCAAACCCTTATTCTGAGATTACACCCTCTGGTGTTGGATTCGCCCACAAGGGGAAACAACCTTTCCATATTTTCCCTGTCAAACTGGCTAAGAATCTTGTATGTTTCAACAAGTTTACTTCTTGTTCCTCGATATTCCAATGAATGCAGGACCAATCTACTCAACTAGTCCTCATAAGACCATTCCTTCATACCTGGTATCAGCCTTGTGTGCCTTCGCTGGACTGCCTCCAAAGCCAGTGTATCTTTCCTTTGATAAGAGGTCCAAAACTGTTCACAGTGTTCCAACTGAGGCCTGATTAATGCCTTGTATAGTTTCAGTACAACTTTCCCACTATTATATTCCATTCCTTTTGAAATAAAGGCCAACGTTACGTTAACTTTCCCTGTTATACACTGAATTTGAATGCTGGTTCTTTATTTTGATTCATGGATAAGGACTCCCAAATCCCTCTGTTCCACGGCTTTCTGCAGTCTTTCTCCATTTAAATCATCTTCAGCTTCTTTATTCTTCCTGCCAAAATACATAACTTCACATTTTCTCACATTATATTCCATCTGCCAAATTTTAACCAACTCCCTTTACATAGGGTCTTATCTCCCACTGCAAATTCTTTGTCATCCTCACAAATTGCCTTCCCGACTATTTTTCTGTCATCTGCAAACTTGGCGATAGTACATTAACTTCCCTCAATCAAGTCATTAATATATATGTAGTAAGTAATTGTGGTCCCCACACTGATCTCTGTGGCACACCACTTGTTACTCTCAAGCTTGTTACACAAAGCCATCTTGAAAATGCCCCCCTTATCCCAACTCTGTCTCTTTTTAGTTAGATAATGCAATATTCATGTTAATATACTACGTCTAACACCAATGGCTCATACCTTATTAAGTAGCCTGTGGTTTCTTCTGAAAATCCAAATATAATATATTCACCACTTCTCCTTTATCTATTTTGCTTGCTACTTCTTCAAATTGTTGTAGTAAATGTCAGGCATGACTTCCTCTTCATGAAGCCATGCTGACTCTGTTTGATTATATTATGCATTTTTAAGTGCTCTGCTACCACATCCTTAGACAGCCTATAATTATCTTTTTTTTGGTCTCCTTCCTTTTTCAAGTAAAGATGTCGCACTTCAGTCTGCAATGTCTTCCAGCCCCAACATTTCTGATAGGAAAAGCTCATGTGACACATTTATGTACTTTTGTCTGCTTACATTTGCTTAGCTGACAATGACAAGGGGACAAATAATACATGCAGTGTAATGATCATGATTGCTTGAGGCCATAGTTCATCCTGTGCATCTTGGAGAGTGAATGACCTGGTGGATTGCATTACTGAATCACTAGAGACACATTTTTTGCAATGCCTCCAGCACAGTCTTGAATTCTAAAAGTTTTACCAACCAACCTCCCCTCCCCTCCCCCAACACCCCCCTCCCCCAACCCCACCGAAGAGAAAGGAGTTATTTACTCTGCTTGCTTTGCCTGTCATGCCAGCTATTTTGTGAGTTGCAGGCTCAACCTGAGACTCAAGATCATCCCCAACATTCGTGTCCTCTTTTGTGTTGCTGTCCCAATGGCTCCTATGATCTTTCAACCTCTCTCCGTTTCTGCTGAACCCCTTCATATAACTATTAATGTTCCAACTTTACCCCCGGTGCCCAGGCTTTGCAAACCATATGATCTATACCCTCCTCACACAGATGCCAGAGTTTCTGTGATCTGTAACAACTCCTGCTTCTGAAGTTCTCAGTCCCCTCCTATGGTTAATTATTCCTATCTAGAATTGTCAGTTTTCATTGTAATCATTTCCTCATTTACCCAATACAATTCAATCTTGAGTTAATCACCTTGCCCAGAATCTCATGGACTATACTCTGATAAAGATATCTTACCAAGTTGGGGCAGCACGGTGGCTCAGTGGTTAGCACTGCTGCCTCACAGCGCCAGGGGCCTGGGTTTGATTCCAGCCTCAGGCAACTGTCTGTGTGGAGTTTGCACATTCTCCCTGTCTCTGCATGGGTTTCCTCCAGGTGCTGCAGTTTCCTCCCACAGTCCAAAGATATGCAGGCTAGGTGGATCGGCCATGCTAAATTGCCTGGACTGTTCAGCGACGTGTAGATTAGGTGGGTGCTGTACGGGGAATGAAGACAGTCCACCCAGTTGACAATTCAGTGTTCCCCAACGTGATGAGCTTCTTGCCTCTTTTACTGCACTAAAAAGAATGCAAGACACATAAATTGGCACTTCCAGTTAAGTGCAAAATTGAGAAAGCAAGCTAAGAGGCATAAGATGTATCCCACGCAGATGAATCAGATGTATGTGTCTCTGGGCACTAAGTGACCCACAGGGTCATTGGTGTCCCTGAACTGCAAAGTGATGTTCTGAAGGCCTGAAGTACTATGTGAGTTGGTCTAAGTTCAGGCCTGGTGATGTGGTGATGCTGGTGGTTTGGCAATGCCAACTTGCATGGACGAAGAGTTGAGGAGGATGCCATAGATTATGCAAGACATTATGCTGAAGACACAGTTGGATGATGGCCAAGACAAGCAATCAGTGAGCTGCAGCAGCCAGGTACCCATTCTAACGTACATGGAAGGAACTTGAGCTGTCTAGTTTCATGGGGAAGGAGTGGAGACTTGGAAGTGGTGTATAAATTTGGGTTATTAATTAAATGAAAAAGCATGGAAATTGTTGCCGCATAGCAGCAAGATTCAGAATTCACCATTTAAAAATGAAGGGGGAAATTGCTATTTTTTTCTTAATTTTGAATGTTTCCTAATATTTTTCACATATCCTTAAATTTCTCGCCACTGCCCTTGTGATACTGGGAAGGGGTAGTTCTGCAACAAGCCAGAAAGGGCTGGAGAAACTCAGCAGGCCTGACATCTATAGAGAGTAAAATAGAGCTACTTTTTTGAGTACAGTGACCTTTCATCAGATCTTGCCCTTTGTGTTTAGAGCTACATGTCTTTATTTTAAGTGTGCCTATTGTTAGCCACTAAAGACAAGTGGGAAATTAATAAAACCAGATCATATAATGACCTGCAATGCCATTTATGATTAAAGTCACAGAGTTAAAATTAGCTTCAATATTTCTATGCTTTATTTCTGCCACTGTACAAGACAGTTTGAGGTAATTATTGAAGCCCTCTGACAGATTCTTAAATCTGTACACCATCTGTTCTATTTCCCTATTTAATGAACAAATAGTTTAAGTCTCTTGATTTAAGATCAGTTAAGGTATAGCTATAAGCATAACTGTGTTTCGCGTTTCTAGTTTCTAGAGAAAGGCTAAGGTCAATATAGCCATTAGTGTTATGACAGCGGATCATAACTCTGGATTCTTACAGATGTATTGAACTTTTATTTATGACGTATGTTTTTAAAAAGAGGATGTACGACCAAAAGGTGACTGTGGATCAATTCAGTGGCTGTCTAGAGATAAGCCCTGGAATGTCACACCCAAAGGTGCCAAGGGAACTTCAAATAACAACCCTTTAAAGAGAATGACTTTGATCTCCTTTGGCTACAGAGATGCCAATGGACTGATTACCCTTCTCTCAGCAGAAAGCCATCTCCTGTGGATATCATGGAACCCAGAGGCTGATTTGTATATTGTTTTAATTATTGTGTTTTTACTCTATGCATATTTCTAATCTGCTTATATGTCTTTTTTAAAATTGTTTCTCATGTTCAGCAGCTAATAAACTCACCCTCTCTTTAAGTCTGGTTAGTTTGGCTCCTTTTAATACATAAATACATTTGGTTTGAGAGAAGATAACCACAAGAGAAGTGAACCTTTATAAATTAACCTTATTGTGACCAACGGAGGGAGGGCTCAAATTAAAAAGGGGAGCCATCACCCTGAAACATAACCATTTGGAGCTATCCCATCCCAAATTGGAATGAATTGGGGGACCCTTTGCCCAGTGCTGGTTGTAACATTAGGAACATTAGGTGCTACAGTAGGATGCATTCTTGATTTGTCACCCATGTAAGCAGGAAGATTCTTGTATTTGGAAGCGTACGGGAAAACCAACATGAATACATTTTCACACAGGCCTGTATGTGTAATGAACAAAGAGGCGGGACAACGATATTACAAACTTTGGAACTTTAGTAACTGTTCATGGATCAAACAAATCAACAAAAGATAAGCTGTCATCCATGGAAAGCAGCAGTAGTAACTTTGTCTGGAAAAAGCTGTTAAGGAATAATGACAAAATGTTACATAGAGATTGAAAGTAATTAGCCATGTCTTGGAAAAGAGGGAGTCAAGATTACATAGACAAAACTGCTTTAGCACCTGCTTGATAAACTGGCTACCTTGATGCCACAAAGGACAACTGATTGCCCTGCAGAAGAATTTAAGGAGTTAACTATAGGAAGGCTGTGTCTTCGAACAAATAGTGAAGGCCAAATATAACAAGGAACAAGGAAGTTACTTCTGATAAGAAGGCAAGCTGCAGACTTGCAGTAATTTGGATGAAAGAACTTAAAGAATCATCAATAATGAACTGAAGGTCCAAAATCTGTACATGAGTCAAACAACAGAAACCCCACTTTAGCAAAACTTCAAAGAACAACACCACATAAGGATCAAACCCTAGACACTTCCAGAAACAGACATTATTGGTGAAATCTGACCAAATGTGACCATTAATCGGGTAATAGCCAAGTTGGGTTGTCAGGCTTAACTTGCTTACTTAAGTGGTCTTATTTTAGTTGCTATATGCAATAAAGTTTATTTCATTGTTTCAGTACTTGATTGTCTATGAGATTTCTTAATAAGTAGCCAAATTTAAGGTAATTTGTGATGAGTTTACCCACAAGAAGTGGGAATGTGGCACTTACGCACAAAGCTACTGGGGTTAGGCTGTATAAATACATGGCTAGATTTTCTCCACCTATTTTAAGACCTTATTTGCAACTTTTACAGAAAAATAGGTGGTGTGTGTGCTTTTTGAAGGCTTTGAAAGAATTCTCCAGAAGGGAAATTCATTTCTTAAAACGTATCTGTGGCGACAGACAGACAGCTGTCCTGTCCTGGGCCTCAAATAAATCATCCTGCCCCTGTCTTTTAGGTTTTTGCTACACCTCAACAGATCTGTCCCATCAGCTAACTTCAATGAACCAACAAGTGGTTATAAGTACCCTTTTGACACCAGCAGCTCCAGTAGAAAAGAAATGTTAATGACACCGAACCTGAAACTGGTTTGTGCTTCCTTCAAATTATTCCTTCAAATCTGAGCTCCTTTTCACGTTCCCAAACCCTTACCAACTGCACTATAAATCTCCCTGCAATGATATCAGTCCTGCTTCTGCAAAGCTGCAAACTGTCCATCTTGTCTAGGTCCCACACATCCAGAACCAGGCCTAATGCCTCAGACATCTGATGCCTCCTTCCTAGCACAGTTCTTCTGCTTTTTATTCAATCAGTCATTCAATTCTCCTATTTCTATATTCACCAGCATTTGGGACTGGAAATGTGAGATTACGCATTAGATGCCTGACTGCCACATTGTCATATCATACTCCTTGGATCCTAAGTAGAAAATCTTCCACAAAGTCTCCTCAAGTTAGATTTAACAATATTCCACATTTTACTGATATATTGCAACTACTTTCATTATATAGAAGGAAATCAGTGACTGTAAAGGTTACAGCTCATTGAATTTCTACTTGGCCAGTTCCTTTCAAACAACAACTGTCTTGTCTTCCAACCTTCAGTGTGCACTTATGTCCTTCAGGTTAATGGTGCTTTGTTAGCCAGGCATAATAAATGCATTAGATCATTTTGGAAAGCAGTCAGCGTAAGAAAGCACTTTCTATTATAGCAATAATTTTACTTCAGTCTGCTCATAGAAATAACTTTGAAACAATAAAAAGAGACGTTTAAAAATGTATTATTGCATGAGATATAGATCAAACGATGTTGACTTTCGTATTTCTCTTGATTACATCATTTTCTAAACTACCTGATTCCTTGAAAATAGGTATAAAATGGGAGCCAGATGAAAATGGAGTGATAGCATTTGACTGCAGAAATCGCAAATGGTAGGTAATAGTTTAGAACCATTGTTTGTACTTCTAAATTTATTTTGGAGACCATATGATACAAATTTCCCCTTTGTTTGGTGCAGGTACATTCAGGCAGCTACTTCACCCAAAGATGTTATCATTTTGGTTGATGTCAGTGGAAGTATGAAAGGACTTCGCATGACAATAGCCAAGCAAACAGTTTCTTCCATCCTGGACACACTTGGAGATGATGACTTTTTCAATATTATTGCAGTAAGAATATTTGCCTTATTCAGAATATAACTTGGTTGCAAACATGATAGTGATCAGGAAGTTAGAAATAGTGCCAATGGTAAGGTATAGCTTTAGTCATTACAGATTTACACGAAACCTGTGAAAATGAGGTAAGGATTTTGGCTTATTGGAAATGAATAAATTTACATGTATTGAAGTGTATGGTTAATATATACATGAGAAAACATAGGAAAGCCCTCCAATGCCCTGGCTGTTGAAAGTGCTGTTGTACATCATCATAAATGGTCATAAATTGCCATACACACCAAAACATTCATCTGCTTTGTGTTATGATTGTAAAAGACTACTTGAATAACCTTCGACTCAGGAGGGAAAATAATCCAGGATTGTTAACCCACACCCAGTGACTTCTATTTGATAATGCATATGTGGCTATTATGTGAGAACGAGTTTTAATTGTGATTTGCCACATTTGAATAGCATGGTGTCATTGCATCCAAGTGAAATGGCAGAGAGCCCTGTACCAGCAATTCCGATTTGAGTTACAACAGAAATTTACATTTTAGTTCAATGAACACAGTTCCTAACAATTCTGCTGTGGAATATCATAATGGTGCTAGCAATGAGGAAGGACTGAGGTAAAAAAAGAATCTCTTAACAATAGGCATATGAGATGAGTCAGGAATCCTTCTTCATAATTGAGGAAATATTCCATATCGGCACAAGACAGAATTTCCTGTCTTATATTTATTTATTGATTTATGTATTTAATTGGCTGGAGGAATTTCTTTCCAACAAGTGAGTTGAACTGTCAGTTAGTTGGATCATAACTAGTTAAACTGATACTGGTTACACTTATTTGGCTTCACCTATTAACAGAAAATGAACAACAGAAGTCTGAAATCTGAAACAATAGATGAGTATGACAACACCTGAATGTGGAAGATTCTAGACGGAGGGAAAAATTTACTCACTTTCTTGTGTAACTGTTTTACAGAAAAATAACAAAAGCATAATTGGGAAAAACAAAATTACTTCCATATGAGAAAATAAAAATTAGCAATAGTCACAATCACTGTATAAATGAGTGTAAAAACATACAAATATAGCATGAAACATCAATAATTTTTCGGCCAATTTATCTTAATTTAAACATTGATAATTAATTCCAAGCTTTTCATATAAAATAGACAAAATTGCACTGGTCAAGTAATGTCATCTATTAAAGTTTAAGAAGTATTATCTTTTCTTCCTCAGTACAATGAAGAACTTCACTATGTGGAACCATGCATAAACGACACTTTAGTACAAGCAGACAGAAACAACAAAGAGGTAAGTTAGTCAACCTAGATCATTTAGTCTTCATAAATGTGTTTTCAAATCAAAATGTAGGTTATGTCCAGGGTGCCTGTGTATTGTTTGTGTGCTGAAAGTATACATATGTTTGGAAAATAAAGCAGTCATCATATCATTGGTTTGTTCAAAAGTTCTAGAGATCATATTGGCTAAACAGAAATAAACAATAAGTTGGTGGTACAGAATTTGACACAGCTTAAAAGAGAGACATCCTGCTGATCACTTTTCGGCTTCCACTCACCAGGGCAACAAGAATGCCAAATTTCAAACTATCACAACAATTTGTACTATATTTGAAAAGGGTTCTAATCGGTTGGCAAGTTGACTCTGGGAGGTGGAGGATTGCTAAGGAGAAAGCAACAGGGGGCATGTACTCCAAAAATCCCTGGATAATTGATTTTAAAAAGCACAAAGCATAAACATGTATGACTGTACTTCATTCCCATCAAGTGTAAAACAGCCATTATGAGCTTGAGATAACAAGCATGGGGCTGGATGAACACCAGGTCAAGCAGCATCATAGGAGCAGGAAAACTTGACGTTTTGGGCCTAAACCCTTCATCAGAAATCTTGACTAGTTATCTTCAATTGGTTGTTAATGTAGCCAATTGCATACTCAAAACTATTCAGCAAGTGCTCCCGAATTGCGGAATCACATCCAAAAGTAGAATTTTTTTATTAACTGTTTAAATACCATCTGTACTATGCCTCTTACCCAAACAGAATGTTCCTATTATTGTTTAACCTGCCTATCTCTGGGTTGTCTTGCCTGTATTTCTGGCACTACCAAATAAATTTGGTGCTGCTTCATGGCTAACCGTCTTACCAGTAGGTCAATTAACTATAAAATGTGAGAAGTAACAGCTTGAAAAATTATTGATATGTACTTCCAGAGTAAATGACTGAAGTGACAGAATCCTGTGGAAATAGAAACCGATTTGCAGAGATTGGAATCTTCAAATTACGTTTGTTCATTCTTCTTTCTATTCAAACCCTACATGCAGAAAATAATGCTTTCTTCTCCCATCAACAGTGGCAACAAATACCTCATCGAAATTGTCAAGTGAATAAATGATAGCTGCAAAGCATCTACTTGCTCCTTCAATAACTCCACATGCTTTCATTTCTTATTTTTCTAGCTAGTAATTTTTATAACAAATAAGTTTTAAAAATATCAATAATATATTGTCACTATAAAGTACAGAAACAAATTACTTGCAGGAGATTGGTGGCACAGTGGTTGTGGTACTGTACCAGTAATCCAGAAATCTGAACTAATAATCCAGAAAGGTTGAGATTCAACCGGAGCTTCAGAATTTATATTCAGAATAAAAAGAACAGAAATTTAGTGCAGTTAAAAGAGAAATTATCATGAAATTGATTGTTGAAAAAAATCAAGAATGCTTCCATGTTTGAAGTTATTAGGGAGACTATGGAAGTCTGGGCTGTTCTCCTTGGAGGAGAAAAGGCTGAAAAGATTGGTGGTGTTCAAATGTCATGAGACATCTTAGAACAGAGAGAGAGAGAGAGAAAGAGAGTCGCTGTCCCATTAGTGCTTGACAATAAAAACAGTGGTGCTGTAAGGGAAGGTATAGAAACATAGGAACAGGAGTAGGCCGTTTGGCCCTTCGAGCCTGCTCCACCCATTCAGTAGGGTCATGGCTGACTATTCAACTCAGTACCTAGTTCTTGCTTTCTGTTTATACTCTTTGATACTTTTAGCCCCCAAACCCCTGGATAATTGATTTAAAAAAGCACAAAGCATAAACATATATGACTGTACTTCATTCCCATCAAGTGTAAAACAGCCATTATGAGCTTGACTAGTTATCTTAAATTGGTTGTTAATGTAGCTAATTGCATACTCAAAACTATTCAGCAAGTGCTCCTGATTTGTGGAATCACATCCAAAATTCCTTCTTGAAAACATTCAATATTTTGGCCCTAAACCACCTTGTGTGCCAGAGAATTCCATAGGTTCACCACTCTCTGGATGAAGACATTTCTCTTCATCTCGGTCCTAAATGGCCTGCTTCGTATCCTTAAACTATGCTCCTCTGTTCTGGACATCAGGAACGTGCCTCCCTTGTTTACTCAGTCTTTTCCTGTTTTTTATAAACTGTGGTTATTAAAGACCTAACTGATCTGTCTTTCTTCAGATAAGGACAGTAAAACTGCATACAATACCCTAGGCCTAGACAATTACAGCAAGAACATGCCTACTCTTGTACTTAAATCTTCTCACTATGAAGGCCATTGTACCACTTGCTTTCTTTACTGCAGGCTGCACTTTCATGCTTACTTTCAGCGGCAGATCCACGAGGACACCAGATATTTTTGCACCTCTCCCTTTCCCAATCTATCACTTTTCAGATAGTAATCTACTTCCTGTTTTTGCTACCCAAATGCGTAACTTCACATTTATCTACATTATATTTCATCTGCTAAGAATTTTCTTACTCACTCCAAATTACTCTGAAGCGGAATCCTCCTTAGAGCTCACACACCCATCCAGCTTTGAGTCATTTGCAGACTTGGAGATATTATGTTTAGTTCCTTTATCTAAGTCATTGATATATATTGTGAATAGTTGCAGTCCAAGCCCTATCCCTTCGCTACCCTACTGGCTGCCACTTGGAAAAAAAGACGTGTTTGTTCCTGATTTTTGTTTCCTGCCCACCAACTAGTTCTCCATCTCTGTCAGTACATTACCCCAGTCCCTTGGCCTTTAGTTTTACATGCTTATCTCTTATTTTGTAACCTTACCGTAAGCCTTCTGAAAATGCAAGTAAACCAGATCCACAGGCTCCCCCAACCATCAACTGTACTAGACAAATACCAAAAAAAATCCAAGTAAATTTGTCAAGCAAGATTTCCCTTTTGTAAATGCACGCAGACTCTGTCTGATCCTGTCACTGTTTTCCAAGAGTTTTCAAGTTTTACACAATGAGTGGTTAGCAACTGGAATTCACTGTCTGACAGTGTACTGAAGGCAGATTTAATGCTTTCCAAAGGATATATTATAAGTACCTAAAGAGAAAAAACAAAATTAAGAAACATGAAAGGAACTGGTTGAGTTACTGTTGCAGATAGCTAGTTCAGGCTCAATGGGCCAAATAGTTTCCTACAGTCCAATAACCAATCTCTGATTCTATAAATCTATGAATCTTTTAATGTTCTATACTGCTCTTCCTTAGTCTGGCTTGTATATAATTCCAGTCCAACATTATGTGGCTGAATCATGTCTGCATTATGAGATGTTTATGCAAGACCTAAGACATAGCACCTAGGGTAGTAAATGCTGGGCTGGTCAGCAAAGCACATAACCTAAAATGAAAAATAATTTTTTAAAAGACACAACATGAAATATTAAGACTTACTAAAGTGAATGATGCCCAAAATATTTTTCTGTCAATGTTTGTTTCCCAAAATTTAGTTGATTAGCTGGATGAACCCTGTTGAAAAACATGGTCTTAACAAGATTGCACTTAGGATTCAAATGGTATCATAAATAATGGAACTCGCGCTTGAACAAATCTCATGATTAGATGGCAGTCTTTAAATAATTTCTTCTACCTTAAATTTAATATAGAAATAGGAGCTATAATTTACATGGTGTATAATTATATTCTCAGGATGTCCCAAAGTGCTATACTTGCTTGAATTACAATCAATAGATTTTTGAAGTACAGTCAAAGCCCTAACGTAGGCAAATGCAGGAATCAATTTGAACAGCGGCCTCCCCTGCAAACTGCAAATAGGATAACTGATCATTTCTTTTATGGATAGCGTTTTTTGAAAGAGAAATTTTGAGAGAAGGATTACCTTCGTACTATCATTTCGCACTACAGAGTATTTTATATTCGTATAACCAGGCGGTTATAGCCTAAATTTAAGGTATCATTTGAAACAGTGTAAATATAATACCAATAAGATGGATTCTGTTCACATGAAGATCTCTGATGGGTTTGCTTACAGCTAAACTAATATATATAGTGCAGAGTAATTGTCAGATACAGCCTATGACTCCAGTACGACAATGTAGAGAGCACGTGGCCTGTGATCATGTGATAACATCTGCATACTCGGCTTATTTGCATGTTGAGCTTTCAAAGCAATATCATTACAAAGGTGATAACACAACAGATAGCATCCACATATCGTGCCCTTGCCCACCTCCAAATGCAGTCCTATCTTAAAATTTTAACTAAGACTATTTAAACAGGTTCTGCAGTGATGTGTCAATCAAAGCTGCCTGACTCAGAAGACAGATTCATGCCATTTTGGCGTTTGTTGGTCGACATAGACATAGTGGGCTGAGGGGCATGTTTCTGTGCTGTATCATTGCCCCCTTCAATCACCCCATAGTTTTCTCTTATTTTCTTTCGTCAAGTATGTGATTTATGCAAATCTACAGATCAAAAGTTAATATAGTACTGAAGGGCTACTCATAAAAGGACTATTTCTCATGTATGACCTTACTGAATTTTGATGTTGTTCAGTTGTACCTGAACTTTATCTTGCCATCACAACATTTACATATGCACACTCTTGAAGATGGGCCATTGGATGAGAATAAAGACTGCAACATTGTCTGGTTTCTTCTCTGTCCAGCCTGCAATATTGAGAAGCATTCTCATGTTACAATTTAGACCAAACTGAAATTAGCTAATTTAGCATTGTTCAGGGAGTCAGTCTGGTGCTTCCTGATCATTCTGGCTCAGATACATGTTACATCGCATTGTTCTTTTATCCAATGAACTGTATTTGAATTTCATTTTATTTTGTTAAGATTGATACTCTCATTGGTTCACCTATTAATTTTTGTCAGGAGATTTTCCAATAACAGAAAGCCATGCATATATGTTATAAAGTACTTCTTTTATCTAGCTAATGCAATTAAAATCATGGCATAATTTTCAAAATCTTTTTAATACTTTCTGGATTTTTGTCACAAGCAAATTGGCAAAGGGGAGCACTGCACCATGACAGAGATGAGTATTAAAGAGCTTTCTGACATAGTGCATGTCTTCAGGGATAATGTGCCACTAATTACAGAAGAATTGCAAAATACTAAAGTGGTATATTGGAGAAAATACTTAGACTCTCAGATAGTAGTCATGCCATTCATTTCAGAAGGAAATTAGTGTTTTTACTTAATGGACAATAGCATAATATTCTGTTCATTGCATGGCATGTTCAATTCAGATTTATGGAAAATACAAGTGATAATTTATACTTTAAAATTATGATTAATTTAGACACCTTTGCAGCATTTAAACTTTATGCCTAAATGAAAAACAGTTTTAATCCAAAATAGATTACATTTTAAGATCAACTTGCAAAGAGCTCTATAGCTTTAATCTTACTTTATTCAGTCTATTTTGATGGGGTGGAAAACAGAAATTTTAATATAGAAGTGACAGATGACTCAGATTTCTCTAAATGTATTTTATAAGCCTCTAAGATTAATGCTTTAAAGTTCAGTTAATAAGAAAAAAAATTTGAACTTTGACAACACTAACTTTAAAGTTGGGGTATTGAAACGGTAAAATGGGAAATAAAACCACTAGATTAAAATGCCCTTGTTATATGGTACCACCACACATATAATGGATTGTCTATTACTCAGCATTTAAAATGCAGTTGGAGCCAATGGAATGTTTTCAGATCAGCTGTTTCAAAAGCTGATAAGTCATTAAATAAAGGAGTTCCCCTATTGCTTCCAGTATGAAGTCTGCAGCTAACCAAAGATAAGTTACTTTCTAATCTAACACCACCATGCTGACATCTTAGAATGCTTATACAAATATCCAAAAATAACTTAAATAGCTTTATTGGCATATTACTAAAAACACCATTTCCAATGTTGGCAAATAGACAAACATGCGCTTGTTATGCTGCACTACTGTCCCTTATTGCTTGGAGGTAGAAGTCTATCAAAGGCTGTCAATAGTGACAAACCAACCTAATATTTACACAAGTTGATTTTTCTTCCATCTTGATTCAGTAGGAAATAGAGGAAAAAATTGTCATGTACCTTTATGTCAGTCACATTTGAGATTATGGTCCCAAACTGTGAGAATTTTCACTACTATATTTTGATGAAAGGGTTGAAAATGTAGATGCATGAGAGCATCATTAAAGGGAAGGCATAGATCACAGTGTTGCAATGTGATAATCAGTGAACTGATCATTTGATAATTAGAACAACAGTTGTAAAAAAGACAATTAGCTGTAATTTGTTGCTGCATCCTCGCATGTCAAGAGAGGTGATGTCAAATAAATTACTTTGAGCATGCAATAACGCATCCAGCCTTTGGCTTTGAGCAGTAAATTCCCGCAATCTCAGTCTATTCCTTAGTCCCCAGAGCAATCTTTTACAAACCTCTCAAAATGCATAAAATTTGGGGAGAAACCTGCTGGAAAATGTAGCAATACAGTACTTCCAGGTTGACCAAGGCTCAAACTTAACTAATGAAGTGATTCTACCAGATTGAATGGTTACTTTTTTGCAGTGTGTACATATCATCCTCATGCAAAAAAGTCTCCTACATTTTTGTTGTGTTCATTCCCACTTTTGAAGAAGTATTTTATAGATTGTAATATTTTAGAAGTAGTATTCATTTAATGCAGCCATTCTGTTGCATTGAACTTTTAGCTCGAAGAAAACAATATGTTTCACAAAAGAAAACTTGAAAATATCTTAAACTTAACAAAATACTAAAATGACTGCCAGTTTTCCTTCGTCACCATTAATACATCACAGCTTTTTGCGACAGGACTAGAGAATTCCTCTTTAGGTACCTGAAACAAATTTTAATACGGTAGTTCAAAAAATGCAGTGCAAAACTGAAATTGCATTGCTATCATATCATTCTATCATATTATGGTCACTATTTACCAAAGGTGCTTTAAAGCAAGGTAGTTAGTTAGTGCTTTCTGAATGTAAAATATTGAATCTGAAATAAGGAGATTCCTTGCTGGCTCCTCAACATACTGCTCTACAAACCCATCTTGTACGTACTCCAGGAATTCTTCCTCCTTGGCATTAGTGCCAATAAGGACATTAATCTAATTGTAAACTGAAAATGCTCATTACTGCTGTGTTTTCCACATTACATATAACTCTAATTTTCTGACTTGTACTATGCCGAACCTTATCACTATAGTTTGGTGGCCTATAAACAACTGCCACTAATGATTGCTACCCATTTTGTTCTTTCAGTTCCACCTATACTGATTCTACTACTTGATTCTTTGATCAAAGATATTGTCTTACTAATGTACCAATCTTGTTGCTTATGAAAAGTGCTGCCCCACCTCCTTTATCATTTTGCCTTCTAAATACTGAATATCCTTGGACATTCTGTTTCCAACCTTGGTCATTCTGTAGCCATGTCTCTGTAATAGCAATTCAATCATATCCATTTATCTGAATTTGTGCATTCAAATCATCAATCATGTTGCAAATGCTATGTGCATTCAAAATAGTGTTCTTCTAATTCTACTTTGTTCACAATATTTTTAATTCTCAAAATTCTATTTTGCTTTTTACTTTTCTACTTCTTTTACCAATTTTGCTTCCTTCAAATCTGAGCTCTTTCTCAGGTTCCCAAACCCTCAGCAATTTAGTTTAAACCAACAGCATAATAAATCTCCCTGCAAGCATATCAGTCCCGGTTCTGCAAAGCTGCAATCTGTCCATCTTGTCCAGGTCCCACACGTTCAGAACGAGGCCTAATGCCTCAGACATCTGATGCCTCCTTCCTAACACAGTTCTTCTGCTTTTTACCCAATCAATCATTCAATTCTCCTATTTCTATGTTCACCAACATTTGGGACTGGAAGTAAGTGTGAGATTACGGCATTAGAGGTCTTGCTGTTCAAATTCCTTCCTATCTCTCTGAACGCTGCTTTTAGGACATCATTCCCCTTCCCACCTAAGTCATTGATACCGATGTGGACCACAGCCTCTGACTGTTCACCTTCCCCAGAAGAATTGGTGAGAGGGACCTGTGGGGGCTTCTACACTGGCAGTGACCCATTCACTTTCTGCCCCAATGCTTCCAGCCAACATTGTGACCACCTCTTTGAATTTGCCGTCCACATAGCTGTTAGCCTCGTGGATGCAGCACAGCCATTCCCGCTGCTGCTCAAACTCTGAAAACTGGAACTCAGGATTCAGAACATGTGAATATCTAGGTCACTGGGAGCATCCACAGCTTCGGACATACATTCCACATGACCGAGCTGCCCTTTAAAACCTAAGCTTTACATCATTTATGTTCACTTTCTAAACCTTCCAATTATCGATAAACCTTCTTGGTACAGATAAATTCGACTAATACTTAACACACTTTACTAGTTGCAATAAACCTTATTGAAAACACTGCTTTCTTCCTCCACCAAATTCCCATATGAACCTAATTATGACTAACTCAGTCTTTGTTTCATCTCCTGACCGTGTGCTTTTCACTGACCTCTGAGGCACAGAGCTAAGCAATAGACTTATCAATAACTCTCTAAGGTCACCTTCAAGTTTAGTCAGCAGACAGTGTAAGTCATTGTTTGGAATGCAGCAAAACCTTAGCCCAGATGGTTTTGGCAATCATATTGCTGATGGCTGGTTCTAAAACAATTTAAAAGTACCCAATGTCATAGTGGGAGATCAAAGGTTGGTAGATGAGCAGTGGGGACTACAATGAGAATACGATTTCTGGCAGGTATTTCGATCTGTCAGTCCTCCAGCCACAGGCATCCAGTTGTTAATCCTTGCTGGAATGGGTCTAACCGAATCAAGTGGCATGAGGGAAGATATTGCTGGTGGGTTTGGGAGGTAATTAAAGAAGAGTAGGTTTGAGTTGAAGTAGGCTTTCTCCAGTAGCTTGCTTGTTGCAGTTCTCTTCTTGATGCATGAGCAGGGAGAGGCTGTAGGGGGCAGTGTTGCTTAGGGCAGGGCAGGTCAGGGGACCTGAGCTTCTCAAATAGTACCTATGATTATGTGCGTTGTAACTAAGTTTGATCTGGTCAGATTGGCCAGATTACCTACTGGAGTGCAGTGTTGATACAGTTCATCATGCATGTCAGCAAGATATATCTTACCCCTTTCAACCTCTGACAAATCATAGTGTATTATTGTTACAGCTTACTAGGATAGAGCTCAGGAAATCAAGCCTCGTTATTCCTGAAGTCATCACAAAAGTTAAAAGATTTGGAAAAGTACACAAAATTCGACAATTTTCCTGTCTTTTACACCCATGTTGACAGAAAGCATGGACCAAGTTTGTGTAGTTGACAAGAATGACCATTACAAATAAATAGACTCTAGCTACAGGTGATCAATTATGAACCATCAGCATTTAACTCTTCTAACCCCATTATAAATTCCCCTCTATATACACACCAACAGAAAGACACGGACAGGAATAAAAACATTGGTATTCTTGACAGAGGGAAAGACTGGGAAGCCATTCAATGGACCCTATACAGAGGACATGCTGAAATGATCTTTGACCTGATCAAATGCTGCTTCTCAACCTTCCTTCTTCAGCTACTTTCAGTAACTTGAAAGAGGTACAGGGTGACTGCTGTCAGTCAATGAACATGGAGCTGGAAAAGCACAGCAGGTCAGACAGCTTGTTCCCTACTTATGATACTCTTTGACATAACAATTAAAAGTCCCAGCTTAAAGCAACTGGAAAGGGGAAAGAAACTGGCTAAATTCAGGCATGAGATGCTTTTTACTCCATAGCAAAAACAGTACCTTCTCCTCCAGAGCTCCAATTGCTTCTGCTAAAACATTCACACTCCCAACTACCTGGGGAGACAATCACGTAGTTATAGGCAGGCGAAAGGCCTTTGTCATCAATAAATGGTCACTAGTTCATGGACCAAGCTGTATTGTTGCCAGCCATGCTCCATTTGTACATACCCCTTGGTTCTGGTTTGTCTGCAAACTAGATTTCCACGACTACATGAATGAGCAGCTGTGTAAGCAGCATTTACAATGAGTGTCAAGTCATTTGCTTTTTAAAAGCGTAGCCTCCTTCAACCATCCTTGGTTTTACAAACAGTTTCTTTTCCAATGTCAGCCCATAATCAAAACACAGAAAAATAAAAAGATATGTTCTTTACAGTATGCTCACGGTCACAATTTACACATTGTACCTGTACAAGATGAATAGGCTCAGCGACATTCATCTTTTCATTTCCTTCACTTAGAACCTTTGCCCTCTACCTGTTGTTGGAGCATCTTCATTACAGTTTCCATCAATGGAGGTGTTACAGCACCCTTCCTTTGAGAATCCATCTCGGGTGACGGTTAAGTTACATATTACGTCACAGGTATCTCTAAATCTAAGACAGTGCCTGAAGCGGTAGCTGTGGCTACATCAAAAGCTTGTGATATAGTGTTTAGTGCAGTAGTTGCTCTGAATTTTAGATAGCCTCAGTTGTTTTGTTGGAAAAAATAAGCTAGATAATTGCAATAATCAATCATGGGCAATAACATATTCTCTAATTCTTGGTACAATGACAAAATGGAGGACATTTACCAGATTCAATTGAGAATGCTGCAATTGTAGCCTCAGGCATGTGCCAGAAGTTTCGTAGTTGTACGACATCTTTTTCTACTAATGCAAACACTTAAAATTTATATTTCTCAGCATTTCTGGCTTGAAAGTGTAGATTTGTGTTTCTCCATATCAAGGACATTTCCCAGATACAGGATTGGCATATCTGGTGATATCATCACAGGTTAGTTTTATTCAGTATTGATTAAGGGAAGACCTTGGTGCATTGATTATTACCCTAATGTACAATAACTCTTAAGTAATAGTGGATGCTTTAGTTGTAATTAAATTTGACCTGTTTCAATAGCTTCCAATTGATGTTTCTAAGATTTCCAATCGGTATATCCAGCTGGTGAACGGCATACCTCATCAGTCAGGGTAGGGATGAATCATGTGATTTTTGTAATTACCTTGACAAGTAATTGATCTTTGATAATACCAACTCTCAGGTGCCATATGCAGCATAGCCTCCAAATGAGCCTCCACTTATAGGCTTTATTTTAACCTTGTTTAAACTGTATGGATTATACAGACCCCCTGTTCCAATGGCAGTGAGTATTCAGTACAGTATCACATGCCTTTAATCATCACAGCAGAAACTGCATCGATATTCTTCCCAGTGAGGTTACGGGAGATCAGCTGGGCAGTCAGCTGTTGCGGACCAGCGTCATGCTGCCAGGATCAATAAAGGATAATTATGTTTAGAATCACGTTATCTCTCCTTCAAAGTACTAATTATATTTCAAACAATGTTTTACCTATTGAAATATAAAACCCATTTGGAGTGGTCAAGAGGTTAATTTCTTGCTTACTCATGGGTAAACTGATTATTGCAGCTTTGTGATTAATTTTCATTAAACTTCATGAATGGCAATCATCTGTTATTGTTATGCAGCTAATTTTTAGCCTTAAAATGTAATAACTGATTGTTGCTCATTCAGTGAAAGAGACAATTGAGCCAATTTTGGGGGTGGATTTAATCATTTTAGGAAAACCTGACATTTTTTGACAGTATTGAGCTTTTACTCAAGTGCATGTCAGTGGCTAGAGGTTTCAGAACTCATAATGGCAAAACTGTCGGCATTGAGTCTTCTCACTTTTCTGATCTTGACTACAACTTTCTTTGGATTTCAATAAAGTCACCTGTGATGTTATCCACTTTGAACATAAAATGGATAGAGCTGAATATTTCTAAGCGGTGAAAAACTTATAACAGCAGAGGTCCACGAATCTTGGGCTACAAATATGTAGATGCTCGCCATGTTATAAACATCAAACACTGGTGTAGTGGTAATGTTATTGGACTAATAATCTGAGTTAGCTGGAAGTGTACAAGAGACCTGAAATCAAATCCCACCATAGGAATTGGGGAAATAAATTTAATTAGTAAAACTAGAATAAAAAGATGACCATCATTAATGATGGTTTACAACTACCAGATAGTCACAAAATCCCATTGGGTTCATTAATGGCCTCCTTCAGCGGTTAAATTTATCGTCCTTACATGCTCTGGTCTCTGTGTGATCCCAGATCCGTAGCAATAATTCGTGACTTTTTTTAGCTGCCACCTGAATTGGCCTAGATGTGTCAAACCACTCTAAAGAAATCTAATAAGAATCACCTAGCATTAAACTAGACACTGGATATGTTGAAAGTACTTTGAGCTCTGCCAATTCTTCTTCACTGTCCTTGAACTTGTGCCAAAATGGGGAGAGCCATCATACAGCAACAGTCTGATGTTGGTTATAAGGTTTGATTCGGTGAGAATAATAATTTCTCAGACTTCTCTATCACCATCTCCAAGTATGTTCTGTCACACCACAAGTGGTGGCGCAGTGACACTATGACAAGTGAAGACAGCTGTGTGGATCTTTAACATTGACTCCAGCACCAGGAAGTTTCATAGCATTGCGTCGTAAAAGGAAGAGAAAACCTCCGTTTGATTACGTGCCTTCCCTTAGCTGATGAATCAGAACTCCCCCATATTGAACACAACTTAGAAGAAGCGCTTTGGGTAACCAGAACACAAAATATACTCTATGAAAAAGAATTCAATGTCACTAGGATTGTGCCAAGCTGGTCAAGTCTTAAAGGAAAAGCACTGCTACTGCAGCAAACCATTAGAGAACCAGCAACATATTCCCCAATAACCAACCTGTCTTAAGTGCATCTGCTCAATTCAGTGTTGGTAGGAGTGACCACCACGAATGTGGCGATAAAGTCCCATCTTTACACTGAGAACATAACTCCATTGTTGTGTGGCACTACCATTATATTTTATGGGGTAGATTCGGGACAGAAGCAGCAGCTTAAACTGGGGGCCATCAGCAGCAGCAGAATTGCAGAACTGATAGAAGAAGTCTCCACATGCATGCACAGAAGTACAGAATTGTTACAGTGTAGTAGGAAGCCATTCGACAGGAGGGTTGTTTTTCAGACTGGAGACCTGTGAACAGCAGTGTTCTGCTGAAATCAGTGCTGGGCCCGTTGTTTTTGTCATTTGTATAAATAATTTGGATGAGAATTCAGGAAGCACGATTTGTAACTTTGTGGATGACACCAAAATTGGTGGTATAGTGAACAGTGAAAAAGGTTATCTAAGATTACAAAGACCTCTTGATCAATTGGGCCAATGGGCCAAGTTGGAGCAGATGGAGTTTAGTTTGAATAAATGCAAGGTTTTGCATTTTGGTAGGTTAACAAGGGCAGGACTTCTACTGTTCATGGTAGGATCCTGTGGTGTGTTGTTGAACAGAGAAACCTAGGGATTCAGGTACATAAATCTCCAAAGTTGCATTGCATTTGGACAGGGCAGTTAAGGAGATTTAAGCAGGCTAGCCTTCATTACTCAGACCTTTGTGTATAGGAGTTGGGACATCATGTTGAAGTTGTACAGGATGTTGGTGAGGACACTTTTAGAGCATTGTATACAGTTTGGCTGCCATGCTTTAAGAAGGATATTATTAAGTTGGAGTGGTTCAGAAAAGATTTACAAAGATGTTACCTGAACTGGAAGGTTTGTGTTATAAGGAGAGACTGGATAAACTGGGACTTTATTCACTGGAGCATGGGAGGTCATGATTTTATAGGTGTTTACAAATTCATGAGGGGCATAGATAAGGTGAATAGCAAAGATATTTTCCCTGGGGTAGTGTAGTTCAAAACTAGAGGGCATATTTTTAAAGTGAGAGGAGAAAGATTTAAAAGGGATCTGAGGACCAACTTGTTTCACACAGAAGGTGGTTCATATGTGGAATGAACTGCCAGAGGAAGTGGTAGGTACATGAATAGGCAAGATTTGGAGAGGTATGGGCCAAATTCAGGCAAATGGGTATAGTTTAGTTTGGGAAACTTGGTTGGCATGGACGAGTTGGACAAAAGAATCTTTTTCATGCTGTATGTTTTCTCACACATTGCATTTGCTTCTTTCCACAACGATCGGAGAGTTCAACAAGTCAGTGCAAAAAACAAGACTGAAACTTTTGCAACAGTTTTCAGCCAGACGTTCTCCATGGATGATCCAGCTTGCCTTTCCTCTCAAGCTATATATGCTAATCTTCAGCCAATCTGATTTGCTCCACATTGTATTAAAATATTGCCAATGGCACTGGACACAGAAAATGCCATGGGTCCTTATAGCATCCCAAAACTTGACAACCATCTGCATAGTAGCCAAGTGGTTTCAGTTTAGCTATAGCATGTGCCTGATAACATTGAGAATTGAACCAGTTACACACTCCTCAAGAGGCAAGACATATTCAATTTAGTCAATCATTGCCTCATGGGTCTACTCACACAATCGTTGACACATTGATGGAAGTATCATCGATGTCGCTCTTGTAGAATCCATAGGATGAGTGTACAGAGTCTTAATGTGAGCAAAAGTCTGCCAACTCAGTTGGAATACTATTCGTCTTGAGGCATGATTTTTATCTGTTTAATTACTCGTTGCAGTTCTCCCAGTGATGATAGTTCTCCCTGGATTTTACCACAGTGTTCTGAAGGAATAGCCTGGTGAGTATGATCCAGAGGTGTCCTTTTCAGCATTGATGGAAGAGAAGCACAATCTTGTGAGCGAAAGGGATTTTGTCCATTTGATTTTAATCTGTGGCCTTAGTGGCTTCAAAATAAGGTTGCTTGTCATGATGTGTTATGCAAGGTAATTGAAGCAACCTTGCAATGATATCACAGAACTACACATCACTGAGACTACCATAGAGTGATAGAGTGAGTGGACTCTCTAGAAAACACACCGAAAGCATATGGACTTGAAGACATGAAGATAGGTTAGCTATTACCTATTGTAACCAAGTCAGAGCTCGCATATCTATATTCACCATGTATTGCAGTATTCAGCATAAAGAACCAGACCTGAGATCATCTGGAGAAGAGAAGAATTTTTAAAAATCATGTGACAAAAAAATAGTCGTCGCTACATACAGACCACAGAGCTGAACAGCAGCTGTGGAGAAAACATCTTTGAACAGAAATTCTTGCCAAGAAACTAGCAGAACATCGTATTTTTTTTTAAAGAAAAAGCCTTTTACAGCCAGTAGAAAGGGAAACAAGTCTTTAAAAGAACCCCAGGAGAATAACAAAAGCCCATTAGCAGCTAAGTGGAGAAATCTCAATCAAGAATCCATGGGGCCAATTATAGGACACCCAGAATAGGTTACATCCCTTGAGGAAAGGGACATAAGAAGATTTGTTTGCACATGACAAGCTAGACTGAAGAAAACAGTTAAGGCTTCCAGTGGTGAGTTAATAAATTGCTGAGCTATTAACTGAACAACAGCAAGTTAAAATAATTCTTCAGGCACAGGCTTAAAGAAAATCAATTGCAGTAAAGAAAAAATGGAGAATAAAAAGCATTAATGTAATTTGAAGTGTCAAAGCTTGAAGATATAAGTTTGTGAAATCTTTGTTATTTTGACAGTTTCAATGATAAATTCAAAGATTTATTTGGCAAGTTTTTATCAATTTTTTCATTAAAATTTAGAAACACAGATAAAGAAAAGGAGTACGAATTTGGTCATACGGTACTGAATTCAACAAAAAATCAGAGCCAGAAAATATCGGTGCCAACATTACCTTGGCAGACATCTTTGATACATTCAAAAGGATCATTGAATCTGCATGGTGTCGCCATTTTGAGAAAGTTTTGATCCGCAAGCAGGAAAAGCAATTTTAAATATTTGTTGGCTTTTTGTTTAGTAACAATATTGATATTTAAGTTGCAATTCTGCAGAGCTCAGCTCAAATGAAATGTTTCTTTTCCATCCAAAAGTAACCCTACATGCATTGGGCGAGTTAAATCAATGCATAAATGACTTAAATGATGCCTCTAGAATTTGATACTTCTTAGTAAGGTCTGTCTTATTAAAGTTAGGCTCGACTTAAAAGCAGACCCTCCCATGTTTTACAGGGACAATGGGAAGCTGCTTTCAGACATTTTGTTTTCTTTGTTGGGTAGGAGCAATGAATTTGAAAAGATTGTCATAATTGAACTTCAAGCAGAATTCAAAACTGGAAGTCAGGCTGTTGTGTCTTTTAAGTACATTGGATTGGAAATCAAGCAGAATGGATCAAAGGTCACTTTGCAATCTTATTCAAAAACTGGGAGCCTCATTCCTGTTAGTCAATGTGCAGCTTCACGAAAAGACCCATTGGCTTCCAAAACTGAAATAGAGGAATTGTGAAGTCTAATTAGATAGCTGAATTGATTGGGACTCTAGTCAAGGTCAGGAACTAATTTTGACGTCTTAGATTTGAGTACAACTATGTAAACTCCAGGTGGAAGATATTATGCAGGCGAACAAGCATTGAAAAAATTAAAAATAGAGCACTATGTTTCGAAGTTTTGATCATTAGGAGATTCCAGGGTTGTGAAACATATTATTTTAGTAATTCTTCCTGTGCAAATCTCTGTGGTTCTCTGGTGCAGGAGGATTTATAATTTTGCCTTAGGGAGAGGACGGTAAATATTGTCCTTTAGCTTGAGAAGCTAAAAAGATCAGTAGGGCAGTGAAAAGTACCTTAGCAGCCAAAACTCCTGCTCTTATTGAAATGGTAGTTATGGCATTTTTCTTAGCGAAAATATTGAATGAACTTTTTAACAGGGATTTAACACCAATATCCATTGAGTGCTACATTTATAATAAGTCACTCAAGGGTAAAAAGGTGTGAAGAGCGAAAGACTGAAGATTGTTATTGCAGATTTGAAACAGATGCTGGAGAGCAGAGAACTCTGCAAATTAAAATGGGTGGACAGGAGCAGTCAGCTATCTGGAGAAAGGAATAAGCTCTATGAAACTATTAGAAATACTGGAAAAATGATGTTTGTATTGCGAATGAACATAAAAAATGAAGTGGGAATACAATATTTTGTCATTTTGTATTTTTGTTTTGTTTATAATGTGATCATATTGTTTATATATTAACTTAAAAAGAGAAGGGGCATCTATTATTATCTTACACAGTCAGACGAGACCACAACTGGAACAGGTGTTGAATATATGTTTGCTGAGGTACAGTTGGCTGAGCATTTGACTAGGTGTATATATTTACACATAAGGAACAAATCATCAGTGTTGTTGGACTTTTTATGATGGAATAAAACTCTGACTACAGAAGTATTTAACTGGACTCTGTACAATCAATATTCAGACTCTGGTGCTTCATACATGAAGCAATCTACAATAAATCATATAAATGCATATATAAGAAGTCCTGTGAATCATTGAAATTCCTCTAAGAGTGATCTGCATATTTCTTCCCGGTATGCACAGTGAACTAATGCTTGATTTGCTTTACAGCTGATTCATGTTAAGTATCTTTAATTACTTTCTAAAGTGGCATTATGCACCTACATGGGGAACAGTTCCTGTTTCTCTTCCATTGTAGTGCCAAGTGCATAAACCCTATCATATAATAATATCCAATAATGACATATCAATGCCCATTTACATAGGTTGTACAAAGGCATAAATATGTAGCACTACCTCATGCAGCAGATATCCACCCTCTGTCATGTGTTATGACTGAGAGTTCAGACTGTGAAATGTTCCATAGCTAATGTGTTGTAAAGTATGTGATTTATATATATTTTAATATCATTTACTTTTAAGTTTTAGTTATTGAATTTTAAACTAATGGCATATGGATTTAATGATTATCTTGGAAGTATTTCTGTAGCTATGATGATTTCTTTAAAACACAGATTGAGAAGAAGTAGTCCTGGAGGTAATGGGTTTCTGTAAACATATGGAGAATCTGAAGAGAACAAAGTAAACCATTGTGCATTAGGTTTCAGATTAGAAGGCCATGGATTGATTTTTCTTTTCTTATATTAGAGGAAACATCCTTAGCTTTAAAATTTGACTTTTAGTTACATTTTGGGCGTTTCTGCAGGTTCTTGGCTGCAGAATGGGTAGAGTTGAGAAAAGGGGAAGATAGTTTTTAATTGATAAAAATAGGTTTTCTCAGTGTAACGAGGATAGTAACAGTTTCAGGCTAGATGTCTTTAATTAAATCCTTGAAAATATTATTTGAAGCTGAGAAATTTAAGCTCAGTTGTATGAGGGCTACTAGATTCTCAAGTTTGGGAGTTGAAGTCATAGTCAAACGAAGTCTGAGAGGGATGACAGTGACAAGAATTCTCTGCGGTGTGAATACTGTTTGGGGGATTTGGGGGATAAATGGAATTATATATTTACTGTGTCTTTCAAAGTCTATACATTTGTGTTCTCTGTTTGATTTATTCTATTTTGTTTTCACTCTTTTGCATAATAAACTTTTGCTTTACTTAAAACCACATCTGCAACATTGCCAATTACCTTGCGTTCATTCATATCACAGTTTCTGCTACCTTCTAATTTTAAATATTAACAGTTTGCAAAATGTTGGCAGGTAGAATATGATGTAGAAGGAAATGTGAAATTGACAATTTTAGCAGGAGGAACAGACCAAATATTTATTGAAATGGGGAGAAACTACAGAATGCTGTGATAAGGAGTGGCCTGATGTCTTTGTACATTTAATCATAAGAAGTCAGCATGTAGATCCCGGGAGTAGGTATGAAACTAAACAGAACATTGAACTTTATTGCAAAAGGGATGGAGTGAAGGAGTGGGAATATCTTGCTATAACAGTACAGGATATTGGTGAAACCTCTCCTGGAGTCCTTTGTTGTAGTTTTTTTCACCTTAATTTAGGACGAACACACTTGTAATGGAGGCATTTCAGAGAAGCTTCACTAAGCTGATTCCTGGGATGAGGACAAGTTGATCAAGTTAGACCTTTACTCATTGCAGTTTAGTTTATGGGAACCATGAGTAGGTGAAAATGGACTGGCTGTGCTGAAAGCAGCCCATGCCATGACAGGGCCTGTGGTGTGGGGATTGGTAAAGGTCATGGAAGGAGGTATTCAGGGTCTAAAATTATTGAATTCAATATTGATTCCTGAAAGCTAGAGGCCACCCAACCAGAAATTGAGATGCAGTTCTTCTAGTTTGCTCTGAGCTTTGCTGGAGTGCTGCAGCAGGCCTGAGACATAAATGTTGGCCAGGGAACAGGGTGGTGCTTTGAATTGGTAGGCAACAGGAAGCATGGAGTAACTTTTTTGGACAGAATCATAGAATCACAGCACTTTACAGTATACAAGGAGGCTATTCAGCCCATCGTGTCTGCACTGGAATCTTGTCAGTGACTTTGGTTAGTGCACGCCATTGTTTATTGAAAATATAAGTTTCAGAAGCAATATCTTGGTCTTTTCTAAGTTGTATCCAATATTTGCATTTATTTCTTTCATCAACTCAGGACGATCTCTTAATAGGCAAACAGCCCAATGTTATTTTTTTTCAATAAATGCAAAGCATCATTTGGTGTTCAGTCTATCTGTAAATCAGTTGAAGCATGAAGATTTCCTTTAAGCTTACAGATGAGTTCTTGATTCCACATGGCCTCGGGTGGCTGCATGTTACCTCGAGCTATGTCAGCTGTTTGAGCAGCTGTCATTTTGACCCATTGATAAACAACATGCACTAGTTTGAGGTGAACCTTACATCCTGGCAGACACAGCTGTGCCAGTTTGAAAAGCAAGAATAAATCTTCAAATTATTTCAATTATGACATGTTTTTCATGTTTCAGTTACTTTACCCACTATTATTTCATAACTTAAATAAAAGCAGAAAATGATTAGTTGACATTTACTATATTCACAAAGCATTATAAGCTGCACTGTGTATTTTGAAGCACTTAACTCATGTCCTCACTCTCTAACAACACTCAAGAAGCTTGACACCATCCAGGGTGAAGTAACCCTCTTGAACAGCAACCCATCCATTACCTTAAAAATTTACTTCCCCCATCACCTTGGCAGTAGTGTGAACTAGCTACAGGACAATCTGCTGAAACTTGGTAAAGCTACTTTTACAGCATATCCCAATCCTACAATCTCAACTCCGAGAAGAACAAGAGCCGCAGGTGTATGAAAACACCACCGCGTCCAAGTCACATAGCATCCTGGCGTGGAAACATTCACAATCATTGAGTTGAGTTTTTTTTATTTATTCACAGGAATTGGGTGTCACTGTATTGGCCAGCATTTATTGCCTATCCCTAATGACCCTTGAGAAGGTTATGGTGAGCTACCTTCTTGAACTGCCACAGTCCATTTGGTGTGGCAACCCACAATGCTGTTAAAAAAGGGGTTCCAAGACGTTGACCCAGTAAAAGTGAAGGAATGGTGATGTGTTTCCAAGTAAGGATGCTGATGGCTTTGCAGTCAACATGCAGGTGTTGACATCCTGATGTATCAATTTCCCTTGTACTTCTGTAAGGTAGAGATTGCAAGTTTGCGAGGTGTTGTCAAGGAAGCCTTGTGGAGTTATTGCAGTGCACCTTGTAGAACACTGCTTCCCAAAATTTTTCCTACTGTTACCCTATTTGGGGCTTGAAAATTGTTGCAAACTGATTGTGAAAGCTTTGGGGTTGGAAGACTTGGGAGAGTGAGGGGGTAAAGACACAATGCAACCATTGCTGCCTTTGAACTCATGACCCCAAAATTTAAGCCTGTGATCCCACTTGAGGTTGCACCCTTCACTTTGGGAAGCCCTGTTGCGGATGGTGCCACTGCCGCAACAGTGAGTCAGTGCTAGAGGGAGTGAATGTTGAAGATGATAGATGAGGTATCAATTGAAAAGGCTGCTTTGTCCTGAATAACATCAAGCTTCTTGCATGTTGTTGGAACTGCATTCATCCAGGCAGGTGGATGATGCACCACACTGCTAACTGGTGTCTTGTGTATGATGGACAGACTTTGATGAATCAGGAGGTAGTTAACTCGAAGTAGAATTCCTAGCCTCTGTCCTGCTCTTGAAGTATTTATAAAACTAGTTCAATTCAGTTTCTGATTAATGGTAACCCGAAAGATGTTGACAGTATGGGATTCAACTATAGTAATCCCTTTGAACATCAAGGGATGATTCTGCGTTCTCTTTTGTTGGAGACAGACGTTGCATAGCACTTGTGTGACTTGAGTGTTACTTGCCCCTTGACTAACGAGGTTTGAATGTTGCCCAGGTTTGGCTGTATTTGCACATGACTTGCTTCAGTGTCTGTGAAATCACAAATAATGCTGAACATTGTACAATCATCAATAAACATCACCACTTCTAACATTATGACGGAAGGAAACTCATTGATAAAGTGGCTAAGCATTAGGACATTACACAGAGGCATTCCAGCAGTGATGTGCTGAGACGGAGATGGCTGACCTCCAGCAACCACAACCAACTACCTTTCTGCCATGTATGACTCCAGCCAAGGAAGATTTTTTCCACCGATTCCCATAAACTCCAATTTAGGAGTTCCTATGGCAAGGAACCAGGGCTCTTTGATGCCACACTCAGTGAAATGTGACCTTGTTGCCAAGCCCAGTCACTCTCACCTCTTCTCTTGCATTCAGCTCTTTTGTCCATGTTTGAACTGAAGCTGTAATGAGGACAGGAACTGACTAGGCATGATGGAACCCTATTTTAACATCAGTGAATTGGTTATTTTTGAGTAAGTCATCACTGTAGTGGTCACTCATACCGATACTGTCATCGTCTGACATATCTGCCACAGATTGATTAGGACAAGGTCAAGTACATTTTTCTCATTTGTTGGATCCTTCAGCACCTGCAACAATTGAATTAGTGACCATGATTCAGCCAGCCCAGTCAGGAATGGTGTTAACAAGCCAATCTTGGTAATGAATGTTGAAATCCCCCAATGCAGAGTATTCTGTGCCCTTGCCACCCGCAGTGCATCCTGCAAGTGGTATCCAACATGGAGGAGAAATGATTTGTCAGCTGAGGAGTGGCAGGTAGGCAATACGTGGTAATCAGCAGGGGATTCCTTGACTCAATTTGGCTGTTGCCGTGAAATGTCATGGGGTCTGGAGTCAATATTGAGGACTCCCAGGGCAAGTTTCCCCTGACTGTATACAATTGTACTGCCAGCCCTGGTGAGGCAGGACATACCCTTGGATGGTGACAGTCATGCCTGAGATATATTTGTTCGTGTTGAATCAAACCTCATAGATAATATCAGGCTGTTGCTCAATGAAGCTGTGAGACAGCTCTCCCAGTTTTGGCACAAGCTCCGGATGTCAGTAAGGAGAATTATGCAGCATCAAGAGGGCTCTCTGTGCCAATGCCTTTCTGGTGTCTTAGTCTGTTCAGTTTCTTTCGATTAATATGACTTTGTAGTGGCTGGATACAATTGAATTTTGTCAGGTCATTTCAAAGGGCATTTAAGAATCAATCACATTGCTATGGATCGAGAGCACATGTAGGTCAGATCAGATGGAGATGGCAGATTTTTCATTCCCGAAGGGCAGTAGTGAACTAAGTAACTTTTTACAACATTCCACAATGGTTTTATATTCACAATCAGACAAGTTTTTAATTCCAGATTTATTAAATTAATTGGAATTTTACTGTTTTCTGTGATGGAATTCTAACCCATGCCTCAAGAACATTGGCTAGTGTCTCTGGATTACTAGCCCAGTGACAGTACCATTACCTCCACCCTCTAGATCCTGAAATTCCTCTCTGACAGCACCGTAGGTGAAAACTTATACCACATGGACTGAGGTCGTTCAAGAACATGACTACCATGACATTCACAAGGGCGATTAGGTTTGGATAATAAATGGTGACCTTGCCAGTGATGCTTAGTCCCAAGAATACAATGAGTGTTGTGTTATGTCCTACTGTCAGTATGTCAGTATGCCCTTAAGAGACATGCTCAAAATATCATCACTGTATCACAGGATGTGACCTCAGGGTATGAAGTTCTGAGACTCCAACTTGGATCACTTGAAGCATTACGTGTTTTCAAAAACATGTTATGCTATTGTACTGTATTAATTTTGTACTACCACACATACTATGTACCTGAGGAATGAATGGCTGCATATAACAGCTAGCTGTAATATCATCTGTTGAATTTTTTGGTACCATGATGTCTGCGCCTAATTTCTTGTGTTACAGGAGATAACATGCTTATGTGCCTTTGTAATGGTACTTAAGGTAATGTACCTTGCTGGACACAAAATCAAATAGAAATGAACACATGCATCATTATTATGCAAAGTTACATAAATTACACGCAGCAACCAGCATGTTGGTTCAAACAACTGCTGTTTCTCCCTGAATTACTGAAGCAGTATTTAAAGGAGTAGGTCATTGGATCACAGGTTCCATGTGTACTTGTGCTGATTAGATTGCCTGGAGACTATCCAGGTAGAGGATCACTTCCTGCTCACAAGTTACGCTAATCCTCAGTAACCTCTATCTGCCTATCTTGAGTACTATTATTGCCATTTTCACTTGGGTGTGGAACAGTTGGAGTGAAAGCTGCAACAGCCTTAGCAATGGGTATGAGCAGCAACTGGACTTGTTGGAAGACAATGGTTGCTAGTAGGAAGCTATATCCAACATGCAGAGTAGTGAAACAAGAGATCATATTTCTTCTGAATGCTTTTGTTTATTTGTGTGCCTGCAACACCAGTGGACTTGCTTTCCCATTAGTTGCAAAAGTCACTACAACCTGTTTTGCTATTGCCTCCTATCATTCAGCAATAATGCACAGTTTCTGGTCTGCATTAAGATCCGCAATATCTTGTTCATCAGACTAACTTGGGCATCATGTTGTCCATTAGTCTCAATTAGTCGCCAAGTTTATCAAGACCAGAGGCACAGCCTGTTCAGTATAAAACCTGAGGCCTTTATGGCTGCAGTCTGAGATCCATGGAGGAAGAAAGGCCTGCCTTTGTTCTGGCTTAGGCACCACTGCTGCAGATGGTGCCATCCTATGTTCCACAGTGGAATGCGGAGTTATTAATGTGCTTTAGATCACCCACCTGCAGAAACAGTCAAGATAAGGGGTTGATGATTTAGCACTGAGATGAGAATTATTTCATTCCAAGGGTTGTGAATCTGAGGAGAGGAGAAAGATTTAAAAAGGTCATGACTTTTTCATACAGAGGGTAGTTTGTATGTGGAATGAACCACCAGAGGAAGTGGTAGATGCAGGTATAGTTACAACATTTAAAATATATTTGGATAGGTACATGGAAAGGAAAGGTTTAGAGGGATATGAGCCAAACACAGGCAAGTGGGACTAGTTTCGTTTGGGAAATTTCATTGGCATGGACGGGATGGAACAAAGGGTCTGTTTCTGTGTCTATAACTCTGACTTTAAATGGTTAGTCGCTGTGTGGCACACATGATGCTGTGAACTCTGACCCTGAGCTGGAAACCTATCTCTAGACCTATTGTTCCTGACTTCCTGCCACTGAAATCTGTAAATGAGTGACGTTTGTCCTATAGCTGACCTTTTGTATAATAAACACATGTTCGCATGCAGCAGAGTTCTTCAACAGGCAGGTGTAAGTGTTATGGCCAAAGAGTTATGAGGATGGCTGACAATCCAGCATGCTGCTGATGCTCAAACAGACAAGCCTGCCTGAAATATATTTTCCCATTGTACCACCATTTTCCACAGATTCCAGATCAATTTTTCTCCCCTCTCTTTATTTATCTTTCTGTGCATGATTTGATTTTACTTCATCTTATTTTCTGCTCTGACATTCTGCTATTTCTGTCTCAGTCATTGTACTGCATGTCATTGGGTTTGAGATCTCCAAAAGCCCTGTTGTACTTCTCATAGCTTTATCAGCTCACGCTTCTAGCAAGTTGCAAGCCATAACATTTTTGACCTGAAAGACCATAAGACCATACAAAATAGGAAAGAATTAGGCCATTCAGCCCATTGAGTCTGCCCCACTGTTTGATCATGGCTGATATGTTTCTCAACCCCATTCTCCTGCCTTTTCTATGTAACCCTTGATTCCCTTATCAATCAAGAACCTATCTCTGTCTTAAATACTGTCAATGAGTTGGCCTCCACAGACCTCTGTGGTAATGAGTTCTACAGATTAATCACCCTCTGGCTGAATAAATTCCTCCATAACTCAGTTCCAAAAGATTGTCCCTTCACTTTGAGGCTGTGCCTGTGGTTCCTGGTCTCACCTTCTCCACATGCACTCTATCCAGGCCTCTCAGGATTCTCTAGGTTTAAATCAGATCCTCCCTCGTCCTTCTCAATTTCATCGAGTACAGACCCAGAAACTTCAAGCACTCCTCATTTGACAAGCCCTTCGTCCCCAGTATCATTCTTGTAGATCTCATCTAACACCAGCACATCCATCCTCAGATAAGGAGCCCAAAATTGCTTACAATATTCCAAATGCGGTCTGACCAGAGCCTTATACAACCTCAAAAGTACATTTCTGCTCTTGTATTATTAACCTCCTTGAAAGCAATGCTAAGACTACATTTTGCCTTCCTAATCACCAACAGAACCTGCACGTTAACCTTAAGAAAATCCTGAACGAAGACTCCCAAGTCCCTTCATGATTCAGATTCCCAAACCCTTTGCCTATTTAGAAAATAGAGGTGTAGCCTATTTTTCCTAAAAAAAGATGCATAACGTCACACTTTCACACATCGTATTTTATCTGCTATTTTTTTGCCCTCTCCCCTGGCCTGTCCAAATCCTTCTGCAGCCTCCCTGCTTCCAAAACACTACCCGTCTCTCCAGCTATCTTTGTGTGATCTGCAAACTTAGGAACATTGCTCTCAGTTCCTTCACCCAGATTGATGTATAACATGAATAGTTGCGGTTGCAACACTGACCCCTGCGAACTTCACCCAGTTACTGGCTGCCGTCCTGAAAAATATCCCTTTTTGTCCTTTAGACTCTTTGCCTTCTGGCAGTCAGCCAATCCTCTATTCACGCCAGTACCTTGCCCGTAAAACCATGGATTCTTATCTTATGTAGCTGTCTCCTGTGTAGCATCTTTTCAAAGGCCTTCTGGAAATCCAAATAGATCACAGCCATTGACCCACCCATGTCTCCTTGCTCATTATCTCCTCAAAGAATTCTAACAGATTTGTAAGGCATGGCCTTCTCTTGATGAGACCATGGTGACTCAGTCCTATTTTACCATGCACTTCCAAGTACTCTGCAATCTCATCGTTAAAGATAGACTCTAATATCATACCAATGATTGATGTCAGACTAATCGGTCTATAGTTTCCTGTCTTCTGCCTCCTTCCCTTCTTAAATGGGTTGTTACATTCACCATTTTCCAATCCTCTGGAATCCTCCCTGACTCCAGTGATTCCTGAAAGATCACCTCCAATGCCTCTACAATCTGCTCAGCTATCTCCTTAAGATCTCTGGGGTGTAGTCCTTCTGGTCCAGGTGATTTATCCACCTTTAGACCTTTACAGCTACCCTAGCACCTTCTCCTTAGTGATGGCTATTACACTCACCTCTGCCCTCTAAATCTCTTGAAATTCTGGTATGCTGATAGTATCTTCCACCATTTCTTTGTTCCCCATTATTACTTTTCCAGTGGCCTAATATCCACTCTTGCTTCCCTCTTACCTTTATATGTGCCTAAAAAAACTCCCTTATATAACTAGCTGACTTACCTTCATGTTTGATCTTCTCACTTTATTTTAGTTAGCTTCTGCTGGTTTTTTACAACTTCCCAATCCTTTGTCTTCCCATTAACTTTCACGACATTGTATGCTTTTTCTTTTGCTTTTACAGTGTCCCTGATTTTTCCTTTTCAGCCGTGGTTGTCTCTTCCTCTCCTTACAATGTTTCTTCCTCTTTGGGATGAATTTCTGCTGTGCCTGTAGAATTATCCCAGAATTTCCTGCTGTTTCTGCTCCACTGTCTTCCCTGCTAGCCTCCCCATCCAATCAACTTTGGCCAGCTCCTCCCTCATGTCTTTGCAGTCACCGTTACTCAGATGTAATACCGCCACATCTGATTTCAACTTCTCCCTCTCTAACCAAAGGGTGAATTCTATCATATTATGATCACTACCCTGATGGGTTCCTTCACCTTCAGCTCCCTAATCAATCCTGCCTCATCACACATCATCAAATCCAGAACCGCCTGTTCCCTTGGGGTCTCTACCGTAAGCTGCTCCAATAAACCATATTGTAGACATTTCGCAAATTCCTCTTCTTGAGCTTGGTTACCAGCCTGATTTCTCCAGTCCACCTGTGTATTGAAGTCCCCGAAGATTATTGTAATAATGCCTTTCTTATATTGTCTTTTTTTGTCTCATGATTTATTTTCTTCACCACATCCTGACTACTGCTAGGAGGCCTGTACATAACTCTCATCAGGGTGTTTTTTGCCTTTGCCGTTCCTCAAATCTACCCACACAGATTATACACATTCTGACTTTATTTTACTTCTTATTCTTAATTTTAACTTCACTTCATACTAACAAGGTAACCCATCCCATCTGCCCATCTGCCTGTCCTTGCGATAGGACGCGTATCTTTGGATATTTAGTGCCTCGCCCTGATCCCCTTGTAGCCATATGTCTGTGATACCCACAACATTGTACCTGCCAATTTCAATCTGTGCTAAGATCTCATATACCTTGTATCATATACTACATATATTTAAGTAAAACATCCTCAGTCCTGCATTGACTGCAACTTCTTCTCTTAGTTGTCCCCTTAAATGCTGTGCCTGAAGTTAGATCCCTGACTCTTTCCATACTGTCCATCCTGTTACTTGATCTGAAAATTTTAATAATGTCTGCTGAACCCTCCCCCCCCACTTTAACTTTATTCCATAATTTTCTATGCATCTGAACCCATCTTCCCCTCCACTATTTTGTGTAAAGCCTACCTACAGTTATAATTATGTGATTTGCCAGGACTCTGTCCCAGCATGATTCAGGTGGAACTGATGCCATTTAAATGGTTCCCTCCTACCTCGGTTCTGATGCCAATGGTCCATGAATTTGAACATGTTTCTTCCACACAGATCTTTGAGCCACACATTTACCTTTTTAATGTTGTTGACACTGTGTCAATTTGCTCGTTGCTCAGGTGGTAGTCAGAAATTATTACTTTTTGTTCTGTTTTTTAGTTTAGCCCCAAGCTGCTCCTATTCCCTCAGCGGAACCTCTTTCCTCTTTCCATCTATATAATTGGTATTTACATGAACCTCAACAACTGAATCTTTCCCCTTCCATTCCAAGTTCCTCTGCAATGCACGCAGGCAACACAACCTTTGGGACTCTTGATCCTGGCCACAGCACAGTATCTATTCCCCTGACTACACTATTCCCAATTACAACAACATTTGTCTTTTCTTCCCCATGTCTTCCATGGCTCCCTTTGCAACAGTCAGATTGCTCACGCTCCCTATAGCCCCCACTCTCATCCACACAAAGAGCAAGAATCTCAAAGCTGTCAGACAAGGATCGAGGCTCCTTCAGCACTACCTCCTGGATAGATCATAGAATCCCTACAGTGTGGAAACAGGCCCTTCGGCCCAACAAGTCCACACCAAACCTCAGAGCATCCCACTCAGACCCACCCACCTGCTTGCCAGCCAGCCAAACAACCCGCCTAACCTACACCTCCCTGAACACTACGGGAAATTTAGCATGGCCAATCCACCTAACCTGCACGTCTTTGGACTGTGGGAGAAAACCGGAGCACCCGGAGGAAACCCACACAGACACGGGGAGAACGTGCAAACTCCACACAGACAGACACCCACGGCTGGAATTGAACCCAGGTCCCTGGCGCTGTGAGGCAGCAGTGCTAACCACTGAGCCACTGAGCCACTGTGCCGCCCTGTGGATCTCTCTACCTGTCTTACTTGTAGTCAATCCTCCTGTCCCTGGCCACTGACTGAATTCAAAGTAGTTAATCGAAGTGTGACTGCCTCCTGTAACGCAGCATCCAGCTAACCCCACCCCCCCACTCCCTGATGTGGCACAGTGTTCGAAGTTCAGACTCCAGCTCATCAACTCTGAACCAGATTTCTTAAGCAGTCAACACTTGTTGCAGATGTGGCCACTATGAACTACAGTAGGGTCTACCTGCTCCCATGTCATGCAGATACAACACATCACCTGTCCCTGCATCTCTATTTTCATTACTTAATTTTTAAATATCAAATTAAAAACTTCATATTGCTGTTTTAGTTTGTAGCCCTGTAAATATGTCCCCTGTTTAACTTCTTTCTGAAAGTAACATATAATAAATAGTCAAATTAGTAGCTGTCACCAAGCAATGAACTCATGGTTTACCTCTGATGTCATTTTTTTGTGCTGTGGCCTTAATCCTGGGCTTCAATCAATTTTTTATTAAAAAAAGCTAGGGAAAAGCACCCCTTCCCGTCTGCATCGAATTCCCGAACTATATACTGACAAAGCCAGTGTTTGACTTTGGACTGTGTCTCCTTCCTGACTGTGCGAAGATTACAGATGAGTGAAAATGTCAATTAACAAGTCGCAATTGAACAAAATCTGAGCCATTCTAACAGAGCAATCTTTTCTCAGGTATAATTTTCTGGAATGCCTGTGAGACATGTAATCTGAGCCGTATTTGAAACTGTCTTGCAGCCATTTCTGCATATACCGTTATCTAGAAATAGTTCCACGTCTCATTCCCTTTTCAGTTTGAATTTTTATTTATCATTGATTGAAAACAAATCCCCAAAAGGTCAAGCAACAGCCTTCTCAGTTGTTGAGTTTAAGAAGATTAGCCCACCGATTAGTATGTGCAGGGGACACTCTTTGGTAATGTGTAGTTTTTTTTTGTCTCTCTCCCAAAGTGCACAAAGGGTTCGTACTGAGGTGTTGGTACTGGGGTGGTCTGCCATCCTTGGCAAGTCCTAAACCAGTTCGGGAGGGACAGTTCTGACTGTAGTAATTCAAAGCCTGCCATTTGACAGATCAGGTTTGGTGACCTCCTGCACAAGATTACCCAGCAGGCATCCTTTGGATTAATGAAAGGAAACACAGGAAGTTGCTAATATGTTTAACCCGGAAAAATATAGAAATAAAGTTGAATGTAAGTAGTGATATTTTGTATAGATAATTCACTTCAAAACCCATCAAAATCGAAAGCAAAAACTGCGGATGCTGTAAATCAGAAACAATAACAGAAATTGCTGGAAAAACTTAGCCGGTCTAGAATCACCTGTGAAGAGAAATCAGAGTTAATGTTTTGTGTTGAGTTACCTTTCTTCAGAACTGGAAAAGTGAAAGCATTTCTTTTGGCTTGAAGATTATTATAACTGTAGATGTGCAAGAGTAAAAGTAAGTTGAAGTTAGATCATATTGGTATAGTTGCTTTGAGTAAAATGCTTGTACTGAATAAAACGGAAACAGCTTAGTGAATGCTGGTCACATAGAATTACAAACCATTAATTCAGTCATGCAGCAGAATGACAGAGCAGCATCTGCTCTGGAAAAGACCCAAAGTTAGCAGACATTATTTCATTAAAATTCAAAAGTGCATGAATTTCATTTTGAAACAATTTATCAGCAAATTTGTTTGTCAAAAAGTATCTAACATTATAAAATATTTCCACAGCAAATATACTCAAGATTGCATTTCCTGTTTTCTTAAAAATCTCCTTTTAGTATTTCAGATTTTTTAATGTGTATTGAAAGCAGGCAGCTATCTACTATCTCCTCTGCTGTTCAGTATTTAAGGTTGAAAGCCTTTATCAGGGAGCTCAGCTGCTTGAGAATGTGAATGTGTGAAAGCTGATTACAGAATTTACAGCAGTTGACTCTTTGAAACGTATATTTTTATTAACTGCATCGGTCCACCTCCTTTCGTTGAATAGGTTTTCCTAGAATTCCTTGGTGAATTAGAATTTAATGTATGTAGATTACGTTGAGGTGCAATTAACCTTTCCAGTTGTTTATCATGAGCCTGTTTGAATAATATTGCAGAGCTCAGTAGTTAATTACCATTTAAAGGTTTGATACAATGAGCACAATCTGATTTTATGCCTAGGTAGATTCAGTATTCCAAACATCTGCAGTGTGACTGTGCATGTCACTGCATTTACAAGAGATGTTATTTTCCATACAGCTGTGGTTCTTAAACAACCTTTACAATGGCAAAAAGAAAGGAAACATACTGTCTAACTAACACAGTCAAAGTCAGCAGTCTGATTATTCACTAAGCAGTTCCATTACATGGCCTAGGATTTAAAATTGCTAGTTTAAGCGATGGAAAAAGCAGTTCTTAATTTACAGCTGTTGATTAAAATATTTAAAAGGATTGACCAGGACGGTGTGTGGTTATTTTAATACTTATGCCCAAAGACATACTTTATAGAATGAATCTGAACTCTGTTACAGAAACCATTTATCTGGTTTAGAATTGAGTCAGTCAAGTTTATTGAACCTGACCAACTGTGTAACCGTTAATCCTTTTACCTCAATAATGAGCAAAATTGCTTATTTGCCTGAGTGATAAGTACTCAAACACCAACATCTTTGATATTCATTCAAACACAATATGTGGAAGCATCCTACATTGTAGTCCCACATACTCTTCACACAACCAAAGCTAATTGTTTGGCTATGAAAATTCTGGAATTCACAGAATGCCTTCTGAACTATAATTCACCTGGAAGGCAGTGATGGAACTGTGTACAACACCATTCTGCAGAAGGGCAAGCAACTGCTGCTAGAAACAGGATACAGGAAGTGGCGGCTGCCTTGAGTTGCTTTTGCCTTTAGGCCTTTGCAGAAGATCGTTGGAAACATCAATAACAATCAAAATTGCAAAGTTGCATGAATTCCTATTTGAGAACAAGTAGGTGCATTACTTTCCCCATGGATAACAGAGTACCTTTATAAGTTGAATGTATAGATTCAATTTAAACCATTTTGACTACAATCAATATGGTGAATATGTTGAGCTTAATTGGAAGATAAGATAGGCTATAATACACTAATTATGCAACAAGAACATACAACTGTACCAAGCAGTATTCCAATCTTGGGACAGCTGGGATATGCTTTATTCTATCTTTTCTTTATCTTTCAGTCTTGGTACCTTGATTTACCTCAAAGCCCTCTGAAATATCAAGGAGTTCTAAGTCCATAGTCAGTTTGGATCCACCGTGGGAAGTTTTTTTTAAACTAAAGCTTGTGCAACCAGAGTCCTTCCAAACCTTTTCCGTTGTAACCTCATTTAAGGGTGGGCTTGAGATTTCTTAGTCACGAGGCTTTGCTGTCCTGTTGAGGTTCTCCTTTAAGACAAGTTGTTTAATAATTTCTCAAATTCTTTGTTCAAACAAGGAGTTTCCTACCTGGATTCAGTCTTCCCTTCCCTGATCCAATTCCTGCCCACTTACATCCGTGATTCCGCTGACGCTTTATGCCGGCTTCGGAATTTCCAGTTTGCAGGCTCCAGCCACCGCCTCTTCACCATGGATATGCAATTGTTTAAGCTTCCATCCTTCACCAGGATGGTCTCAGGGTTCTCCACTTTTTCCTGGAAGCTGAACCGTCCTCACCCGTCACCACCCTCCTCCACTTGGCTGAGCTCGTCCTCACCCTCAACAACTTCTCTTTTAACTCCTCGCATTTTCTTCAGGGCAGACGGGTGGTCATGGATACTCGCATGGACCTCAGTTGTGCTTGTCACTTTGTGGGTACAAAGAACATTCCTTGTTCCAGTCCTATTCTGGCCCTCACCCACAACTCTTTCTCTGATATATCGATGATATCATTGGAGCTGCTTCCCTCTCTCATCCAGAATCGGAATGGTTTATCAATTTCACTTCCATTTTCCACCCCATCCTCACTTTCACCTGGTCCATCCCTGATACCTCACTTCCTTTCCTTGACATCTCAGTTTCTATTTCTGGGGATAGACTAGCCACTAATATCTGTTATAAACCCACTGACTCCCACAGTTACCTGGACTATACATCCTCGCACCCTGTTTACTGTAAGGACTCCATCCCATTCTCTCAGTTCCTCCGTCTCTGTTGCATATATTCCAATGATGCCAGCTTTGACAAGGGAGCCTTTGAAATGTTCATCTTCTTACTCAACTGAGGGTTCCCCAGAACCGTTGTTGACAGGGCCCTCAACTGGGTCCAATCTATCTCTTTGGCCCTCACCCCCTCTTTTCCCTCCCGCAACATCGACAGGGTTCCCCTTCTCCTTACCTACCATCCCACCAGCATCCACATCCAGAAAATCATCAGCCACCATTTCCGCCACCGCCAGCGAGATGCCACCACCAGATAAATATTCCTCTCCCCTCCCTTGTCTGCCTTCCACAGTGATCTTTCCCTCCGGGACACCCTGGTCCACTCTACCTTCACCCCAACACCCCACCGCAGCCCCACAGCATCTTTCCCTGCAATTGCCAAAGGTGTAACACCTGCCCATTTATCTCCTCCCTCATCAGTATCCAAGGGCCCAAACATACATTCCAGGTGAATCAGTGTATTTCCTGCATTTCACACAATCTAGTCTACTGTATTTGCTGCTCACAATGTGGTCTTCTCTACACTGGGGAAACGAAGCGTAGACTGGGTGACCGCTTCACAGAACACCAACATTCTGCCTGCAAAATTGACCCTGAGCTTCCAATTGCCTGCCATTTTAACACATTACCCTTTTCCCTGGCCAACATCTCTCTCTCTGGCTTGTTGCAAAGTTCCAGCAAAGATCAGTGTAAGCTGAAAAAACAACACCTCATTTTCCACTTGGAGAACTCTGCAGCCCTCTGGACTTAATATTGATTTCAATAACTAGGGCTTATATTCTCCTATGTCCGAGCACCCAGCTCCACACACAGGGCCTTGTAATTATACACAACCCATTGTTAGCCACTAATAGTCTCCATTAATAGCTATTCATGCTCCTAGCCAGATCGTTATTCAATCCTTTGTATGTCCAATTAGTTTTCCTCTCTCTTTTTGGGCTCAATCTCCACCTATTGTTTGCTTGTTACCCCAGTCCCCCACCCTTTTTTCTGCATAACAACACACATTTTCCTAGCTACCATAAGTTCTGAAGGGTCACTGGACCCAAAATCTTACCTCTTGATTTCTGTCCACAGATGTTACCAGACCTGCTGAGCTCTTTCAGCAATTTCTGTTTTTGTTTCTGATTTACAGCATCTACGGCTCTTTTGGGTTTTTTAAAAAGGTTTTTTTTTCCCCCAGAGTAGGGGAGTCCAAAACCAGAGGGCATAAGTTTAAGGTGAGAGGGAAAAGATATAAAAGGTACCTAAGGGGCAACTTTTTCACACAGAGGTTGCGCATGTATGGAATGAGCTGCCAGAGAAAGTGGTGGAGGCTGGTACAATTACAACATGTAAAAGGCTTCTGGATGGGTACATGAATAAGAACGGTTAATATGCCAAATGCTGGCAAATGGGGTTAGTTGAGTTTAGGATATCTGGCCAGCATGGACAAGTTGGACCAAAGGGTCTGTTTCCATGCTGTATAATTCTATGACTCTATGGAAAGATCCCAGTCCTTATCATTGCCCTTTCAACATGATAAGGATATTTCCCCTGCTTCTTTATCCCTTATTTGGAGTATTGCATACAGTTTTGGTCCCTTTACTTGAGGAGGAATGCATTGGAGGCAGGTCAGAGGAGATTCACTATGTTGATTCCAGAGTTAATGAGTTTGTCTTATGAACTAAGTAAATGTGAGGTTTTGCATTTTGGTACAACAAACAAGGGTGGGGCTTATACAATTAATGGTAGGACCCTGAGTCGCATTGTAGAACAGAGGCACATAGGAGTGCAGGTACATAATTCTTTGAAGTTTGTGTCATATATAGACAGGGTGGTTCAAAAGCCGAACTCGTCCTCACCCTCAACAACTTCTCTTTCAATTCCTCCCGCTTCCTACAGACAAAGGGGGTGGCCATGTGTACCCGCATGGGCCCAAGCTATGCCTGCCTCTTTGTAGGTTACGTGGAACAATCCCTCTTCCGTACCTACGCTGGCCCGAAACCCCACCTATTCCTCCGTTACTTTGATGACTGTATCAGCGCCGCCTCGTGCTCCCACAAGGAGCTCGAACAGTTCATCCACTTCACCAACACCTTCCACCCCAATCTGAAGTTCACCTGGACCATCTCCAACACTTCTCTCTCCTTCCTGGACCTCTCTGTCTCCATCTTGGGTACCCACCTAGAAACCAATGTCCATTTCAAGCCCACCGACTCCCACAGCTACCTAGAATACACCTCCTCCCACCCACCTTCCTGCAAGGATGCCATCCCCTATTCCCAATTCCTTCGCCTCCACCGCATCTGTTCCAGGATGAGGCATTCCACTCCCTTACATCTCAGATGTCCTCATTCTTCAAGGACCGCAACTTCCCCCCGCAGTGGCCGAGAATGCCCTCGACCATGTCTCACGCATTTCCCGCAACTCATCCCTCACACCCCGTCCCCGCAATAACAACCAAAAAAGAATCCCCCTCGTCCTCATGTACCACCCCACCAACCTCCAGATCCAACGCATCATCCTCCGACACTTCCGCCATCTGCAATCCGACCTCACCACCAAAGACATTTTTCCCTCCCCATCCTTGTCTGCTTTCTGGAGGGACCATTCTCTCCGTGACTCCCTTATCCGCTCCACACTCCCCTCCAGCCCCACCACACCCGGCACTTTTCCCTGCAACAGCAGGAAGTGCTACACCTGCCCCCACACCTCCTCCCTCACCCAATCCCAGGCCCCAAGAAGACTTTCCACATCAAGCAGATGTTCACCTGCATATCTGCCAATGTGGTATACTGCATCCGCTGTACCCGTTGTGGCCTCCCCTACATTGGGGAAACCAAGCGGAGGCTTGAGGACCGCATTGCAGAACACCTACGCTCAGTTCGCAACAAACAACTGCACCTCCCAGTTGCGAACCATTTCAACTCCCCCTCCCATTCCTCAGACAACATGTCCATCCTGGGCCTCCTGCAATGCCACAATGATGCCACCCGAAGGCTGCAGGAACAGCAAATCATATTCAGCCTGGGAACCCTGCAGCCCAATGGTATCAATGTGGATTTCACAAGCTTCAAAATCTCCCCTCCCCCAACCGCATCCCAAAACCAGCCCAGCTCATCTCCACCTCCCTAACCTGTTTT
>JAHRHZ010000065.1:26627452-26726898 GCA_024137785.1 Ginglymostoma cirratum
GAGTATTTCCAGCAATTTGTGTTTCATGTTTCTGATTTCCAGCATCTGCAGATATTTTGGGTTTTTAAAAAAAATCTCTTTTCGTATTCCAGTAGCAAATAGCAATAATATTCTATAAGCCTTTGTAATCACTTGCCGTACCTGCATTCTAACTTCATGTGGTTCACCTGGTGCAGACACAATGGGCCGAATGAGCTCCTTCTGCACTGTAAAGCTTCTATGATTCAATGTACCAGGACACCCAGATCCTTCTGTAACTCGTGGCTCTGCAATATCTCTTTGTTCAAATGACAAGTTTTTTCTAAAATTCTTGTCAAATTATACAACGTCTCTCCCTCAAACTGAATGTGTGATGCAATCATAATATGTCACAGCTACTTAGGAGCACCTTTACAATGGTGTCTATTAAGGTTTGTGAGTTTCTGCCTTAGGTCTTTACGTGACTGAAAGGTGGATTCTGAACCCTTGGATCTTTGGGCACATGAGGCTAGACATCTCAAATGATAGTGGGACCCACGATTTATTTCCCCTTCTTTTTGTCTCTGCTATCACTCTGCCTCATCATAAAAATGTTTGGACGTAATGGAGCTTGATGTCACCATTTTAAGTATTGGCATCAAGCTCTTCCCAGTCATTAATTTCAATACTTCTTAATTCAAGGAGAGCTTGGAGTGTCTAGTTTGCTTTGTCCTCCTCAGAATGCTGTTCATTTCAGAGTTGTGAAAACAGAACGTGGTATGATGTTTTTCAGCCATACAGACACAGGATACAATCCCTTTACAATCTAACCAAGTAGTGATATAATGTAGTCCATGCTACAATCAGATTCATCATCAAGCATGCCATAAGCAAGCTTTTGTTAATCCTATAAATCTGCGGTGACCTTAAGCATAATCCAAGGTTTCCTAGATCATGTGCAATAGTGCAATCATTATGACAGAGCAATTCAGCAATGTAATTATCACAAGAACAGACAACAGAAGGACACCTGGAGGAGATTACTGAACAACTGGCAACGCAAGACCCCCCCACCTAACTGTGATTTCCACTGTCTGTACCAAATACCGAATATTTATTCCTAATAATGCTAAGAATTTTTCTTCATTATCACCAGTGACAATAAATATAAATATGCAATCTTCCCATGTCCGCCTTACATATCTGCAAGTCTGACTGCACCTTGATTTGATATATTTGCTTTTTTTGCCCTGGGTCCAACATTGAGACAAAGAAAGTATTGTCTTCATTGTTTGTCAAGTATATGGGAAATTTCCTTCTAGTAACAAATGATTTGCATATCTTTAAGTTTCAGCTCCAGCTGTGACTCAACTTGTGCTTCGTAGTCCATTTTGATAATGCTCAGAATGTTGTCTTCAACATTTTTCAAGCTAAATTATAAGATGTGAACTCACATTTCCAACCACCAAATAAGCCTGTTCAAAATCATATGTAATGCAGGCATTTAACAATTATTTTTCAGTTATGTTTTGATCATTTTATGAAGGTGTTATAAAAGTTAATGTAAGTTTTAGTATGTTGACATTCAGATTTACTCCATTTCGGCACTTATATCAATGGTTTTAATGAAAAAGAATAGGATAATTAAGTTGCTTGGTTCTAATAATTTAATTATTATGGATAGAAAATAAAGACAAATAATGTAAATTTGCTTTTGAACAAAAGCAGATTTAACATTTCTGTGATTCCTATGGCTAGCTCATTGGTGAAGATGATAGATGCCCATAATCAGATCATTCACCTGCCTTCTTTGCTTCTATGGCTCAAAACCTCCAAGTATCACATAAGAGATAATTTCTTCCAAAAACTTGCATATTGGGTGCATTATAATGAGAAGCAAATGACAAGAATTCACACATGATATTAGAGGGTATCTAATTATGTTGAGAGTGTCAGTGATCAGAATATATGACATTCTGGATCATTTTTTCATAAATATGATAGATGTAGGAACCATGTATAACTAACAGAAAATAAACCTGCACCAAAATAATGATTTCAGGTTACCATAAATAGTGTACTGCCTGAAAAGTTTCTGATATTATTCGAGCCTCTGAGAGATTTTTGGTAGTTTCTCATCCTTTTGACACTAAGCAAAGTTTAAAATATTAGTAATAATGTACTCAAGAAACAGTTGGATTAGAAGCAAATGTAACCATGAATACCAATAGTGCCAAATGAAATTGCAGCATATCCATTACTGAAATATATGTTTAATATCTCAGTGTTTCATCTGTGATTTAGAGATCTGGTGTATTCCAACCTGGATTAATTGTATCAAGAGGCACAGATCTGCTGTTTACAACTCATTTGAAGTGACAACCATTCTTAAAATAAATACCTGTTTATTAGTGGATCTGCAATTGATATCACACTTGCTGATCACAAATGTCACCCTTAGTGTGTGGTCTGCTGTCCTTCTGACATTGACATGTCTGAAAAATTGACAAATTTCACAAGCTGGAAGAAGTTATGTCTCCATCTATCTAAATCGGTTCCAAAGCTCCTCTTCATGAATCGTCACAATTAAAGCTTGGTTAGCTAAGACCACCATCACTAATGCAGTCTTTAGAAGAAAGAACAAAACAGAAATACGGGAAACATAAGCACTGATGAATTGAAGAACAAGAAAGAGCCCAGGGATCACAAGGATAGTGATGTGATAACCTATATAACAAGCATGGGGCTGGATGAACACAGCATTTCTGATGAAGAGTTTAGGCCCGAAACGTCAAGTTTTCCTGCTCCTATGATGCTGCTTGTCCTGCTGTGTTCATCCAGCCCCATGCTTGTTATCTCGGATTCTCCAGCATCTGCAGTACCTTTTATCTCATCATGTGATAACCTATAAATCATTGATCATCCTGCATTCTCCATATACTGTGAGAGTTTGTCTTTCACCCTTCTGAACTAGGTGAATCAATTGACTTGAAGTGTGAAACATGATGTCAAAAAGCCAGTTATTAATAAGTGATTAATTGTCCCTAACATCATTAACTCTATATAATACAGAATCTGCCAATTAATTACATTTTTCTTGGATTCATGCTGGATTCAAAAAAACTGCGGATTCAAGCCCATGAATCTGTGCTTCATGAAGTTATTTCCAAAATCGGGATTATGGCCCTTCTACACTTAGCAGGCTACCTCGGCTGTGCTTGACCTTGCTTGCTGATGAGTTATATCAGATCCTACAACAAAGTAGTTCTATTTATAACACATTTACCAAAGTAAAAATATCCCAACCTACATCACAATAGTGTTATTGAACAAAATGTGATCACAAGGCACATAAATCAATATTAGAGGAGACCAAAATCTTGGCCAAACAGGTAGCTCTTAAGGAATGATTGAAAGGAAAGGAGAGAAATGGAATAGTGGAGAGTTTATTGAATAAGTTCCAAAGTTTAGGACATGGGCAGCTGGAAATAAGAAAGGTGTAGGGTTGCAGGATGTTCAAGAGGATCGGAGCCAAAAAGGGATTTGAATAGAATGATCAGAAAATTGAGGCATTGATGTACTGAGATCCAAAGTAGACCAGTGAATATAAGGATGATGGTTAAGTGGAACTTGGTGCAAATTCGGATGTAGGCAGCAGGGTTTTGGATGAGATCAAACTTGTGGAGATTGAGAGACTGGCCAGGACAGCATTGGTATAGGTGAGTGTGAACAGGAGTATCAAAGACAGGAGTTTCTGAAGAAGGGTCTAGGCCCGAAACGTCAGCCTTCCTGCTCCTCTGACGCTGCTTGGCCTGCTGTGTTCATTCAGCTCTACACCTTGTTATCTCTATTATCAAAGACGGGAGTTAACCTTTTCACAACAGATGATCTGAGGCAGTGGTGAACACGGGAGATATTATGGAGGTGGAAATATGCAGACTTGATAATGATGGATATTGGAAGCTCCGCAAGTTCAAATGGGATACAAAGGTTAGCAACCCTCTGCTTTAGCTTGATAGTGGTCAGTGAGGGTGATGGACTCATTGGCTGGAAACTCTACTTGATTAACATATTTAATCAACAAAAGCTTAACTTTAATGCATATTTCTAGTTGTTTCATGTTATATAAAAAATCCAATTATCCAGTAGTATAGTTTAAGCAATTTTCACAAACAGCATAGGAACCTTTTCTTGTGTAGTAGCAAGTCAAATTAATCAACATTGAATTCAAATGCTTTTTGTGGAATGTCTGAATTATTGCTCAGTCTGTACCACTTATTCAGCTATATATATTCATCTTCTCATGACCTTTCAAGAAAGAAAGGAGGAGTTGGCAGATTTTTGTTTTCTCAGTGAATTGAGGGATATGGGGAGAGGACAGGAGAATGGAGTTGAAGGATAAGGTCAGCAGTGATTATATTGAATGGTGCAGCAGAATCAAGGGGTCATAAGATCTACTCCAACGCTTATTTTCTAGGTTCTAATGAACATTGTCTTTTAAAACATGTCTTTTTGCCTTTCTTAGGATAGCGAGGGTAGTGATAGTTGCCATGTGGTAGGCAGGGGATCAGCAGAGATTGAGGGGAGGATGGTGTGGGGGAGCAGTGATAAGGGTTTTTCAAGAAGGTTGTAGGAACAGCACCTCATATTTCGCTTGGGAACCCTGCAGCCCAATAGTATCAACGTGGACTTCACAAGCTTCAAAATCTCCCCTCCCCCAGCCGCATCCCAAAACCAGCCCAGCTTGTACCTACCTCCCTAACCTGTCCTTCCTCCCACCTATCCTCTCCTCCCACCTCAAGCCCCACCCCCGTCTCCTACCTACTAGCCTCATCCCGCCCCCTTGACCTGTATGTCCTCCCTCGGCTGACCTATCCCCTCCCTAACTCCCCACCTACACTCACCTTTACTGGCTCCACCCACGCCTCTTTGACCTGTCTGTCTCTTCGCCACCTATCTTCTCCTTTATCCATCTTCTATCCGCCTCCCCCTCTCTCCCTATTTTTTTCAGACCCCCCTTCCCCTTCCCCATTTCTGAAGAAGGGTCTAGGCCCGAAACATTAGCTTTCCTGCACCTCTGATGCTGCTTGGCCTGCTGTGTTCATCCAGCTCTGCACCTTGTTATCCTGAATGTGGAGCAGGCTTGAAGGACCAGCTGGTCTTTTCCTGCCTGTCAACTTTATATATTTGTATTATAGAAAAAAATATGTTTACACCAATGTAGGTAAGAATGTGCTGTGCTACCATTGGCTTTCCTATAATATGAAATGTGAAAATTACCTGACACATTCTAAATTTTCCTCTTGAAAGACTTGGCCTTTGCTAAAGCATTTGACATAACAGGTTTTTGAGCTCATCTCAGAATCTATCGCAAAAGAAAGAAGTTATGTCACAAATTTCCTTCATTTGGCTTAATCCCTGTCCTCATATAAAATGTTGATTTTACGTATTATGTAGTTTATCTATTGGATTGTAGTTATAACATATGCTGAATAATGTCACCATCTACATATTTCCAAAGCAACCTTACAAATTGTAATAACAACTTCAACACAATGAAGACATGTTTTATGAATGAGCCACAAAAGTAAATGGGGAACAAGTAAGATTGAAAGTCAGGTACAACTTGTTTTTGTTATTTGTATTCACATTAATCTGCTAAAATATGGAAAAACTGATATCCAACTTTACGTCTCTGTGATAATTGACCATAAAAGGCAACAGACCCAAAAAGTGAAGGCTGTTCTGACCGATCCCCACCTTAAACTAGGCTGCGAACTGGATATGCCAGATCCTAATTTTCTGGCAATATAATCTTGTGGTGAAAGAATTGTTGCCCACCCATCAAAGGTCATTGTCACAAAGGTGAGGAAAGTTCAATAACACCAAATGCTGTAGATTTCACATTTTGGGCTAATGTTTTTTTTTGGTGTTTGAATGCCACAGAAATCAGTGTACTATCAAGCCTAAAAGTAGATGTGGTGATCAACATAGTATCCAAATAGAGACAATTGCTTTTCTTATGTTTCTTTTCTTATGGCATTGACTGTAATATATCAGTAAAGTATACCGGTACCCCAAAGTGTCCAGTGGACTCAGCAACATATTGTCCATGCACTTGACTGAGAGAGACAGCTCTGCAGATTGCTTTGTGACACGCATGGTATACATCCTACATCATATAACCTTTCTGGAATGCATGAATTTTTATTTGGAATGTACGTTGTAAATAAACTAGGTTTCTGTTCGCAGCTCACTCCTCACTCAATGTTCAGTGTGAATTTGACATCAATGGTAATGAATAATTGCATGACCTGATTGCCAAATTGCTAACTGATGAAAAGAAATATGATGAGTGAGAATAAAATCAAATCCTCCTTCATAGTTAATGCTGGGGTTTTGTCTTGACCAATTAAATCTATGATTTTTTTTTGTATGATAATTTCGTTCATACCCTCTACAGTGAACATTCAATTAAATATTCATATGAGACTACATACTGCACTGGTTTGTATGACATGTCAACAGTATTAAGAAAAAGATTAAGGAATTGAAATTCCACAGATACCAATTTTTCGTTGGTTAACACCCTCTTCAGTACTTTGTGAATATGTTATTGTTGTGAAATAATGAAGATATTGACAATAAATTAGTTCCAACGGCATTGGTAGGGATTTCACAGAAACCTGCTAGCCAGGTCATTAACCCTAACAACCACCACCACTTCCAACACCCAATAAAATTATGGTTTTCCAGTGGCTCATTGGGTAAATGAGTTTTATAATTTAATATCAACCATCCGGGCTAACAAGCTCCCAATGTGAATCATAGGGATGATATCCAGAATTCAAAAACAGGAGCTGGGTCTGTTTTGGAGTCAAAAATTTGCTTCCAGTGAGAAATAGATTCATGTTCAGATTTTTACAATAGTCGGCGCATGATGCAACCGTCAAGAAAGCACGACAACACCTCTACTTTCTCAGAAGTCTAAGGAAAATTGGCATGTCTGTAAAGACGCTTACCAATTTTTATAGACGCACCATAGAAGGTCTTCTAGCTGAATGCATCACAGCTTGGTATAGCAACAGCTCTGCTCAGGACCATAAGAAATTACAGAGAGTTGTGAACACAGCCCAGTCCATCACGCCAGCCAACGTTCTATCCATTGACTCCATCCATATTTCTTGCTGCCTCGGGAAGGCAGCCACCATAATCAAAGACCCCTCCCACCCTAATCCCTTCCAACCTCTTCCATCAGGCAGAAGATACAAAAGCTTAAACACACGAACCAACTGATTCAAGACAGCTTTTTCCCCGCTATCATGAGAGTTCTGAATGGACCTCTCAAATTTTAAATTTAACGTGATCTTGTTCTTTGTGCACCTTCTCTGCACCGTAACATTGTATTTCTTGCTAACCACTGAGCCACCAAGCCACCCCAGATCATTCTGACATAGCACCTTACACACATACTCGGTGGCTGTTGTTAAAGATGCGGTTTACTCTTCATTCTATATCTCTCTCCAAGTTTACTCTTCCCATGAAGTATTAACTTCTGAGCTAATTATTATTTCTATCCAACTTTCCTAGGACTGACCACCCTGAAGTCTCTAACCCGAGGTGTCAATCTCCAGCAATGTTCTTGGCTGTCTTGCAGGATGTGTTGTCTTTATGTGTTCTCTTATCATTTCTTTGGAAGGCAAACACACTGGGGGAGTGGGATGGCAACTTCTCACAGTAAACTAGTTCCTGGGTTGTGACAGTTACAATGACCTGAATGGAACAGTACTGCAGATCCACGAAGGAAAAACTGATTGAAAAGAGAACATCAGGGACTCAATGAATCACAACCCCTTGAAAAGGAAAACAAGCAACTGAAATTCTTCGAGATAACAAGCATGGGGCTGGATGAACACAGCAGGTCAAGCAGCATCATAGGAGCAGGAAAACTTGACGTTTCGGGCCTAAACCCTTCCTTTTATTTCCTCCCACATTACGTTTTGGACCAGGATTGAATCTGGCAGATGAAAGGAAGAACAAAGAATGTTATAAAGACAATTATGGAGACAGGGAAATAAGACTTCCCTACTATTCCAAGGGTCTGAGTTTCTCTTCCTACACGTAGTGGTATCATTTGCACACTGGCTTCAGAAGGCTGCATCTCTTCAGATAGTAACATGTTGGGAATTCCATCAGGAAGTAAGATTGTACAATTATCATCAATAAAATAAACTTTTGCACCAGGATTATTCGGATGTTCCTGCAAACTAATTTGGTCTACAGGCTTACATGGAAGCCTAACCTTAGTGTCTAGCACTTTCTTGAACAAAGCTTTGTTGGTGATAGAATATTTGTAGACTGGGTATTTCTTTGGGCAGTTGCTACACAACTGTTAGTAGATAAGCTTTTGGTTCAGTGGTCTCTTTTAATTAGTTAATCTTCTCCAACTGTTGTTTAATTTTAATATGTTCAAGTTTCCATTCATATTAAACTTTAAGCTTTCCTAAAGTACTCCTGAGTTTTATGACTCTGCATGTGGGGCTTATGTTTCATTATTGAAAGAAACCTTGAGTGCTTCCATGACTTGCTGTTGAGATTCATTTGCTGATTTTGGATGACACTTCTGCAGATTAATAATCTCTCAATGTTTAACATTAACATGATCTGGGTTATGGGTCTCCTTTCCCTTAGGTCACTTTTCTCTGGCTGCTTGCAATTGTTGTTTCATGTTACTGGTCTGCTCGGTGAAATGAACAGATAAATTCACCTTTCCTCACATGTCTAACAAAAAGGCAAGACTCCCTAAAAGAGACAGCAGAAACTTCACACAAGGTTATGTGTCAATGAATGAACACTTGAAACACCATAGCACACTTTGTTATGGACCAAGTGCTGGGAAATTAGGTTACAGTAGGTAGATGTTTAATGACCAATGGGAACACAATAGGCCAAAGGGCCTTCTTCCATGCTTTAATACTCTAATTCGATGGAAACAAGATCCAGGTCCTCTTCACCTAACTGATTATCTATCTCTGCAATAGCTTTACTTTGTTTCACACTAACCTGAAAGACAATGTAAGTTGTAGAATATCATTGTATGTCTTGGTGACCATTATTCTTGGTGCATTCTGTTCCGGCTTCTTGTAGCCTTCACTCAAAGGGAAGTGAACAATCTGCTTTATCCTGTACTGGTCTTAGGTATTATTGTTTTGCAAATATCCAATGTAGACTTGCTCACAAAGGAAAGAGACAACTTCAATTTCTACTCCAGCTGGTGTATATTGATGGTACAAAGTTATACGAACATCACTGCCTAACAAAGAACAATGATGATTAAGAACAAAATAATAAATAGCAATTATCTGTCTCCCATTCCAACAAAGAGTAGATTGCCTCTGTTTTTGTAGTTTTATTCTGATACTGCAACTTCAAGTTTTATTGAAGATGGCTAAAGAAATTGAGATGTCAGTTAAACCTGAATGATTTGATACATCGTCCCCATATCCAATTTATAATTAGCTTTGTTGCTATCAACCATTATATCAGCATATCAGAAATAGTCTTGTGGATCTATCACTTTCTCCAAGGAGAATGTAGCCTACACAGCTCCTGACCTTATTGCAGTATTGGTTCAAACATGGATAAAAGAGCTGAATTCCAGAGGTGAGGCGAAAGTGATTCCTTTAACATCAAGGCTGCATTTGACCGAGTGTGGCATCAAGGTGCCAGAGCAAGCTCGGAGTCAATGGGAATCAGGAGGAAAACTTTCTGCCAATTCAAGTCATACTTGGCACATAGGAAGATGGTTATGCTTGTCCCTGACTGCACTAAGTCAAGTGAGAGAAGTATTGTGATATAGCTGATAAACGATTGCACACTGCCTGTAATCCTATATGTTCTTGGTGATTGTCAATCTTACGTCATGGCAGACAAGCTGCCAGATTTCTATCAATCAAAGAGAAATGGGCTATAGCCGTTCTATACTGAAGTTTAAGGCTGTCATGTGGCTCCGAGAAAATGACTCTACTTGGTCAACTAATATGTGAGTATGAAAATTGATACCATAAAATAGATAAAAGGAGAAATTAATGAGTATAAACCCCAGGATACAAATGGTCCGTTACCCATTCTGGAAGAGCAAACTGTGAAAACAGAAGTCAGTAGCAACAAAGATGAAAGTTAAATAGAAAAAGGGGGAGAGCACAAAAGGAGGCAAGTAGTCAGGTACCATGGGCTGATTTCTTTTTGTCCAGCAAGTCCCATTGTCGGGGACTACAGTTGAAGCCATAAGACCATAAAACCATAAGACAAAGGAGCAGAAATTAGGCCATGCAGCCCATCGAGTCTGCTCCACCATTCAATCATGGCTGATAAGTTCCTCAACCCCATTCTCCCACTTTCTTCCTGTAACCCTTGATCCCCTTGATAATCAAGAACTTATCTATCTCAGTCTTAAATGTGCTCAATGACCTGGCCTCCACAGCCTTCTGTGGCAGTGAATTCCATAGATTCACCACTCTCTGGCTGAAGAAGTTTCTCCTTATCTCTGTTGTAAAAGATCTTCCTTTTACTGTAAGGCTGTGCCTACGGGTCCTAGTCTCTCCTACAAATGGAAGCATCTTCCCAACATTCACTCTGTCCAGGCCATTCAGTATTCTGTAAGTTTCAATTAGATCCCCCCTCATCCTTATAAACTCCATTGAGTATAGACCCGTAGTCCTCAAATGTTCCTCATATGTTAAGCTTTCCATTCCTGGGACCATTCCCGTGAACCTCCTCTGAACCCGCTCCAGGGCCAATACATCCTTCCTGAGATATGGGGCCCAAAACTGTGCACAATACTCCAAATGTGGCCTGACCAGTGCCTTATAAAACCTCAGTAGTACATCCCTGCTTTTATATTCAAGTCCCCTCAAAATAAATGCCAACATTGCATTTGCCTTCCTGACTACTGACTCAACCTGCAAGTTTACCTTGAGAGAATCCTGGACAAAAACTCCCAAGTCTCTTTGCAGTTCAGACTTTAGAATTTTCTCCCCATTTAGAAAATAGTCCATGCTTTTATTCTTCTTACCTAAGTGCATGACCTCATACTTTCCCACGTTGTACTCCATCCATGGGGCGGCACGGTGGCTCAGTGGTTAGCACTGCTGCCTCACAGCGGCAGGGACCTGGGTTCGATTCCAGCCTCAGGTGTCTGTCTGTGTGGAGTTTGCACATTCTCCCCATGTCTGCATGGCTTTCCTCCAGGTGCTCTGGTTTCCTCCCACAGTCCAAAGATGTGCAGGTTAGGTGGATTGGCCATGCTAAATTGCCCATAGTGTTCAGGGCAGTGTAGGTTAGGTGGGTTGTTTGGGGGGGGTGGGTCTGGGTGGGATGCTCTGAGGTCTGGTGTGGACTTGTTGGGCTGAAGGGCCTGTTTCCACACTGTAGGGATTGTGTGAATCTGCCAGTTCTTTGCCCACTCTCCTAACCTGTCCAAATCCATCTGCAGCCTTGACACCTCCTCAATACTACCTGTCCCTCCACCTATCTTTGTATCGTCTGCAAACTTAGCCAGAATGCCCACAGTTCCTTCATCTAGATCATTAACGTATAAAGTGAAAAGTTGTGGTCCCAACACTGACCCTAGTGGAACACCACTTGTACCAGCTGCCATCCTGAGAAAGACCTTTTTAATCCCCACTCTCTGCTTTCTCCCAGATAGCCAATCTTCTATCCATGCTAGCACTTTGACTGTAACACCGTGGGCCCTTACCTTACTCAGCAGCCTCCTATGTGTCACCTTATCAAAGGTCTTCTTGAAGGCTCATTTACCTTATTCCTTATACTGTGTGCATTCAGATATAACACCTTCAGTCCTGTATTACCCCGCCCTCTTCTCATTTTCATTCATTTTCCCGGTGTTTGATTGCTAGTCTTTTCCAAACACTCTGTTCTATTTGGAGACTTTAATAACCTCTCCTGAGTTCTCCTTCCCCGTCATGTCTCTCATATTTTTCCACGTTGTTGAATCCACCACTGCAGATGTTAACCTGCTGCTTTGTTTCCCACTGGGGCAAGTTTCACCATTCCCTCGCCCACCCCCCCCCCACAAAGATTCACCATTCCCTCCCGCCCCACCACCACTTTCTAGTTTAAAGTCCTGTTGACCAGCCTATTTACCCTTTTCGCTAGAACATAGGTCCCAGCTCAATTCAGGTGGAGACTGTTCCAACGGTACAGATCCCTCCTGTTCCAATACTGATGCCAGTGCCCCATGAAAAGGAACCCCTCTTTCCTGCACCATGATGCCAATCCTGGTTTGCAGCCAGTGGGACTTGTGCAGCATATTGCCACCAGGATCGTCATCCAGTTATGGATGTCTGGATCAAAAGAACTGTGGATGAGCAACGAGACTGTTAGCAGAGGCCACTGCTAGCAAAGGTTGTAGCTACAGGGAGAGGATGGCTGTATGATGGGGCACCCAAAAATAGCGTTGTGATAAAATGGGGAAGTGAAATGTAGCTGCCAGGCCCCAGCAATTATGGGGGGTGAATACTTTGGAGCATATGCAACTTGAACCTGGGCCTTCCAGCCCAAAGGTAGGGACACTACCAGTGTGCCACAAAACACCACCCCCCCCAAAAACTATTTGTTACATACTTACATTCTACCCTGAAATCTGTGGACATTATGCTGAATATCTGTTCCTGATTTGCATGAGCTCTGAGCCATTGTTGCTTTCACCAAGATCTTTCATTTGGTTAGTTAGTGGCTGCATGAATTTGAGCACAGTTCTAGATGAAAACTTGGGTTCTGCACTAATTTCTAACTTAGATGGCAAAATATATTTAAAGCTGCATAAGTTATGTCTCTTTTGTTCCGCTCTCCTATAGCCTAATTTCAGTCTGTTCACAGAAAAAGTCTATGGGTGAATTTAAAAAAAATTACCCTAGCATAAAACCAGGGGTGCCCATCGATTCAGGGATAATGTCTCCACTGGGTTGTGAGTTTCTACCATGAGTCTATGTGTAACTGAACAGGCTAATACTTGAAGCACAGGTCTTTGAGCACATTGTGCAGGGTATCCTATCAAGTAGTGGGATCTGGAGTACAGGATTTGCTTCCATTCCATCTCTGGTGCAGCTCTGCCTCATCCTTAAGATGTTTGGACTCAAAAGCATGAAGTATCTTGATTGACAAGTTGTCACCATCTTAAATGATTGGAAGCAAGTTTTATGACCAGATCCTGCATGAGATTTCTTACATCATTAAGATTCTACACAGGCTACCACAAATTGTAAAGCCCCCAGTAGATAAGGGATGAGCTAGCCGCCTTCTTTATTCACCCATACCGTCTGTTGGTCACAATATTATTTAGTCACAAAGGATCCCTTCCCTTCTGGATACTTTTCTTCTGGACCAAATGAACTTAGGTTTTAAAAGGAGCCAATTTGACCAGGCTTTCTTGCGTTAACAAGAGTGAGTTTACTGGTTGCTAAACAAAGGAGGAAATAATACCACAACATAGATGCACACAGATTAGAAAACAGAAGTGAGTCCAAAAAAGATAAAAATTAAAGATACATGGCAAGTCTCTATGGGTTAGTTGTGAAGAGTAGCAGAACATTGATAGTTGAATGGTGATTTTGGGATTTTTGGCTTTGCAGATGAGTTAAGATCCTTTTGTTTATCCTTTTGACTGGCTTGCTGGCTAGCTGGCTTCCAGTACTCGGAACAAGAGAATCCTTTTATTATAACATAGGTGGTGAGCTCACGGGTAGTTATTCAACAATGACTTTCACAGCACACTAGTGCTTCAACCTAGGCTAGTGCTAGTGTACACGAGTATCTCAGTCCACTGGAATACATGAGCACCTCAGAGCACTAGCACACCTTTTCTGCTAGCACACATAGACAAGGGTTAAACTGGCTTTTAATTCCCATTTGTGTGTATTCTTAGAAGGGAAAGACATAAAACAGATCTCTCACCCTGGCAGCTGTCATTTCTCCCCTCAATTTCACAGTTTAAGATAACTTCTAGGAGAACATGTTCTCCCTTTTAAGACTATCCTTTTGAAGCTTTTTTGACACCTTAACAAGTGAGACATTCCAGGCTTTCTCTCTCCAGACAGCTACTGAATTTATATCCAGATCAGTTATTTCATCGCAGAAGTCATCTTTGTTGGAATGTTGGAATTAAAAGTTCGATATGCCCAAAGAAGATCCAGGGCTATAGTCTTGGTCATGGCATGAGCTCATCTCTGTCATTGATGTCAATGCTGTTGCACATTATTGCGGGCTTCAGAGTGTTTTTGAAGTTTTTTTTTGTCCTCCCCTTGGATGCTGCCCATTTAATTGTTGAGGAAACAGGATCTTGCAGGTGATATGCTTTTCAGCTTGTGCACGCTGTGTTCAGTTCATCAAATTTGATTTTGCAGAAGTTTTGTTTGAATGCTTGTGGATCTGGCTTCAAACATTAGTGTTTATTCAACTGTCCTCCTATTACAACCAGTGGATACAGTGAAGACATTGCTGATGGTATTTCTCCAGCACTGTTATGTGTTACTTATACACCATCCAACAAGGTCTCAATACAGTACAGGACTGGCTAAACAGCTGTACAGAGCACAAGAAATTTTCTCTTGAAATCGTCTGCACACAAAATACTTTTTTGAAAGTGTGTCTTTCTTAGCTGCTGTGTACCTTAACTTCCAGTTCCTGCTACATGTTGCCACTATTAACATATCGTTGACCAGAAACTTGTACTTGAAAGTACGTTCGGCGCCCATCCTGAAACTGCTCACTTAGAAAATGTAGGCAGCTACAATGAACTCAAGTATATTTGCTTAAGTGTGATAATAATGATAATTTATTAATGGAATTGTATTTTCAGCTTTGAAAGTTGTTGCAGACTTTCTATGTACAAAAATCTGTGAGAGTAAAAGTACTTCTAACTAGCTAGGTAAGTCAGTGCATTGAAAGAAACTTTAATTTTTTTTGTATCAGCATTCATGTCTATATATTACAACAATTTGGTTTATGTTGCCTTTGGGTGAATCTCAGCAATCGATGGTAATAATTTAGTTTACTGTCTTATCATATAAATTTATAAGACATTTCATCCTCACTTTCAGACAGTTTATGTAGCAAGTTTTTTTTTGGCAAAGTAAACTTATTTTCAAGACAACAAGTTGTGGAGCTGGATGAACACAGCAGGCCAAGCAGCATCATAGGAGCAGGAAAGCTTGATGTTTCGGGCCTAGACCCTTCTGATGAAGGATTCTCCAGCATCTGCAGTACCTTTTATCTCTAAACTTATTTTCAATTGAGTCAATCACAAATTATAAAGTATCTACTCATACAGCTCTTGTTTGATGACCTGGAACAATGACTTTCACAGGGCAGACATTGCAATTAATCTGACTGGACTTCTCCAGATGTTTCATAATTTTGTATATTTCTCTAGGGCTGCAGAGAATTTCCCCATTACCAGCACTGTAGGTGATGGTGTTGTGAGCAATATGAACAAATCTCAGCTTGAGTACACACAGTAAGGTTAACAGCTCAATGTAATACGTTGGTTCCAGGAGGGATTAAAGTGTGATGGCAGGATTCCCAATAGGAACTGTAATGATGGATAGTAGCTTGCTGTAAATAAATGACAGAGATTTGAAATGAAAAATACAAATTTTATGTGTCATGTTTACACGTTAAAGCAATCAGACGTGTTTTGCCTTTGGGCAAATCACAACAATAGATGGTGGTAATTGAGTTTATTATAATAAAAATTTAAAATACATTATCATTCCCACTTTCAGGCTCTTAGTTATAGCAACATTTCTGCAATAAGGCTATTGGAATTTACGCTGCATTATATGCTACAATTGGGGATATGCAATTTAGTATATTCATCATACAACAAGAAATATAATTCCCATGAACTATAGCAACAGAAAAGTATAGCCTATAGTAATTATATTACAAAATTGCCTCGTAGTTCAAAAATAGACATGATTCAAAGGGGTCATGAGGGTAATGTGTTTAAGAGAAGACAATGTGAATAACTTGAAACTCCACTTGATAGCACTTATCCCTCAATTGAACACTTGTGCCCCATTTAACTTCTTACCGGTTTCTTTTGAGTCAGTGTAAACAGTAGCAGCTTCATTGAATCATAGAATCCCTACAGTGTGAAAGCGAGCCATTAAGCCCATCGAATTCAAACCAACCCTCCAAGGGCATTCTGCCCAAACTCAGCCTCTTACCCTATCCCTGTAACCCCACATTTGCCATGGCTAATCCACCAAGCCTGCACATTCCTGAATATATGGACAATTTAGCATAGTCAATCACCTAACCTGCACATCTTTGGACTGTGGGAGGAAACTGGATCATCCAGAGGAAACCCACACAGACACGGGGAGAATATGGAAACTCCACACAGACAATCACCCAGGCCTGGAAATGAACCTGGGTCCCTGGCACTGTGAGGCAGCAATGCTAACCACTGACCCACCGTGTCACCCAAATGATAATTTTGTTGTGAAGTCGGGTAGAGTACTTGTGGATTGGGAGGCAGGAAGTTAGAATTTGGTGTTTGTAAAATGCTAGGGGGAAAAGAATTACATAGTCTCTTTTAAAAGATGATGTCCTTTTTCTGTGCTTAGAGATTTAAGATGAATGTCTGTGAGCAGCAGCTTGAAAGTTTGCAAGCACACAGAGAGCGCCCGAATTGAAAAATTTGTATCAAAAGGCCACATAATAGCAGGCCAAGTAGCAGTTTTACTAAGGCAACAAGTTTGGAATTTAACCAATCAGTTTGAATCAGGTGCTTAGATACCAAAGAGCAATTAAATTCAAATCTGATGATTTTGACAACATAGGACCAAATATATTGTAAGAAATGTTGATATGTCATCAAAGGTATGAAGGAAGGGTGCAGTTGGACAAAACCCCAGAGAGCTAACTGCCATCTGCCAAAGCTGAAAGCCCTCAGCTCTCAAGAGAGAATTGCTGGCTCTCACAGCATCTTTAATATTTTAGAGAAAGTGCTATCTAAATCACAAAAGTACCCACGGCACAACTAGTTATTAGTCCTGACAGAAGAATCGATGGAGAAGGCACAGAAGATTCCGGAAGACACGTAACCTGGCTATAATTTTAAGATACTACCTTTTTTTTATATAAGTGAGATGTATATTTATTGTAACAGCATGCCATTAGAATCTTGCTTTATTCCAGAATAGTTGGTAGTTGGAAGGGATTTATTCAGTTTGTTAATAGTTTAGTTAATTTGTCGGTGTTAGAATTAGATAAATACATTGTTACTTGTTGATTTAAAGTGAGTGTCAGGCATTTATTTTACTTAGCCACTGAGAGGCAGATTACACCATTTTTCACGTTCCTTTTACAGATGAGGTGCTCCTCTTTGGATGTTTCGGTTTTAGTTCTCGGGGGGGTGGGGGGGGGGGCGTCAAACTCCACTTTATAACACTTTTAATCTGGCACACTATACATTTTTAAATTATGAAACGGAGGGCTGACCATTATTATCAGGTGATAAGGGGTGAATGGCTTCTGTTTTTTTTAACTCCCTCTCCATCAATCACTTATTTGTATTGCCTTTTAGCACGCATCTATCGCACTTCATTTAAAATGTAATTAAGTAGATTAAAATGAAGGAGCTAAATAACAAGGCTTTCTTATGCAAAAGAAAGAGGAATTTTATTGCCTCCTAACCTGAGAAAAATAATAAGAACATATAATTAAACACACATAAGCACAGGCCAATAAGCTTTAAAAGGATATGTGTACAGACAGGAAATAGAACCAGCTGCAAATAAAAGTTCTCAGTGCTGCAAAAATGACATGAATGTGAAAATTGCTGTTTATTGTCTTCTTTATTCCACACTGCCAACATTCCCAGATTATGCGTTCTCAATTAATGGTTTATTGATTGGAATCAGGTTGACCTCATTAACAAAGAGTTCATTGATTGGGGTTGTTAACCTTGGCCAATCAGGAAAGCCCTGGCTGACTAATAGAACCAGGAGATTAGAATCTCCTCCGTTTAGGTGATTGACTCTGAGCTTGCTGGCCACAGCCAGTGTATTATACACAAGTAAATAAAGGGTGACTTGGTGCGGGATAATGGCCTCTGTGTAGTTACTTGATGATGGTTGTTCCGAGTTACTTTTTCATTGATCACTGACTTTTGATGAGAGAGTGACACAGAGAGAAAAAGTATCCTCTAGTTTAAAAATTCATTTAATCTTGTCTCTCCTTTTTTTGCCCCAAGCAGCTGTTGATATAGGTCCACTTGTATATTCCTGAGTCTTGCACACTCTTTTTCCAAGCTGGGAAACTGACTTTCATCTCCCAGTGTGTGAAATTATCATACACATGTGAATTAAGTAAGATGCAAATTCCTGGATGCTGATTTGGTTGTTTGGTTTCATGTGTCTTTGGATGAACTGATAATTTCAGAGCTGTGGAGTTTTTGGATCTCGAACACTGGTTTCATAAAGTTTTCCTTAATCTATGGTTCAATGGTTGTAGCAGCCATTTAGGTTGTATTGTCCTAACTGGATGATACTTTAGTCCACGAAGGTCTCAGGTATAAAAGTCAGATGAAGACGTTGACTATTGATAGTCCATTTTACTATGATCATAACAATCACATAGTATAACTTTTTAAACATTAATTGCCATTATATGTTTACAAAAATATTTTATGTTCCATCTTTTTCCTTAAGGTCCTCTCCCACCATATTTCATAGTTGTCTATCAATTTACTTTGTAATTGGGAGAACTTTTTCATCTACTCACTGTTGATGGCTATTCTGTTCCCCTCGCAAATAACTTGCCTTTTGTAGGCATCTTCAAACATTTAGTACATAGCTCCTTTTTTTCTAATCAGTTTGTTCAGAGATGTAATTGCACACCTCTGGAACATGTGGGACTTGAACCTAGGCCTCCTGGCTCAGTGATAGGGACACTATCACTGCACCACAAGAACCCCTACATGAAATCGTTGTTTGACATAGTTGCGAATGGAAACTCATGACGCAATGATTTACTAGTGAGCTATCTTGCTGCCGTGTTTCAGAATATGTCCACATTATTAGGTTACTGTGTGGTATGTGTACAGTTATTTATTAATTCACTAATATCATGAGAACAACTAATATTTGTTTATTGTTCTTTAAAAATATTGAGCATAACAGTTCAAGAAATTGTAATTGTTTAAAATTTTATTGCTGATGTTTTTCTCCTACAGCACTTCAGAGAACATCTTGATACCCTGAATGCAAAGGGAATTGGGATGCTAGGTTTCGCTTTAACTGAAGCTTTCACCCTTCTGAAGCAGGTACTGGCATTCCATGAGATCATTTCTTACCTTTCTCGTAAACTTGTGTGTTTAACTTTAAATAGTATAACCAATAATTAATGGCAAATGACTTCCAGGTGACTGAAATTACATAAAACTATTTTGAAAATGTGCAAGTGGCATAAATAATTAAACAGATCTTATAATATTTAGGTTTACTTTGTTTACAGTTTACATAATAAAGTGTTTTGAGGTATGTTTTTGCTCTTCAGCAGTGCAATGGAATATAATGACATTTGTTTACAATGGATTGATAGCAAATTAGGTCCAATATAGATCAAGCCACCAATTTGCTTTCAGCCCACTTTATAAGTGCTGCTGTTGATGATTTGTCACTTTCTTTGTACCCACCTGACTCAATAGAAACAATAGACATCAGCTTTGTATAACATAAAGTTAAATATAGATATGTTTAATTTCATTTATACGTGATTTTTTAAAATATCTTTGCCATTTATGCACCATTAATTCCTCACATCACATTAAACAGATCCAACCATCCCTTTACAAAATGTCTTCCATCCTTTAAAACGTACTTATTTTATGTTCGTCATTACAATTTTCTCTCACTCATTCACAGTTCTCTGGTCTCCATTGCTCAGCACACTGCCAAATAATTTGCCAGGCTATGACTATCACCGATAAGAAACCACTGCCTCTTGACATTCAATTGTGTTGCCATGACTGAATCCCCCCCTATCAACATCCTTGGGGTTACCATTGACCAGAGACTCCACTGGACCCGCCACATAAACACAGCGGCTAAAAGAGCAGGTCAGAGGCTAGAAATACTAGTAACTCACTTCCTGACTCCCCAAGACCTGTTCATCATCCACAAGGCACAAATCAGGACTGTGATGGAATATTCCCCACATGCCTGGATGGATGCAGCTCCGATAACACTCAAGCTTGACGCCATCCAGGTCAAAGCAGCCCGCTTGATTTGCACCACATCCACAAACATGCACTCTTTCCATCACTAATGCTCAGTAGCAGCAGTGTGTACTATCTACAAGATACACCACGGAAATTCACCAAAGATCTTCAGACTGTACCTTCCAAATCGATAACCACTTCCATTTAGAAGGACAAGGACAGCAGATACATGAGAAGACCACCTCCTGCAAGTTCCCTGCTAAACCACTCACCATCCTCACATGGAAATATATATCACCATTCCTTCACTGTTGTTGGGTCAAAATCCTGGAATTCCCTCTGGAATGGCATTGTTGGTCAACCCTCAGCAGGTGGACTGCAGTGGTTCAAGAAGGCAGCTCACTACCACCTTCAATGGCGACTAGGAATGGACAATAAATGCTGGCCTGCCAGTGACAGAAATGAATTAAAGAAATTTAATGCAACTGTTGTCAGGAGACTGGGAATTGACCTACATTGTATGTTAAGTATGGTCACATACCAGCTGACTGTTGAGAGAGTGACATTATTTTCAGTTGTGGTACATCACAGATGTGACGTGTGATGTCTGCAAAGTGATGTAGTCAGTGCCACTCTACACCATAAGGACACCTGTCATCCTCACAGAGCCACATGTTCTCTTTGCTTGCTGCTCTTTAATGAGAGAGAATGAAATGTATTCAACTCTCTTTACACATTTAGTCTTAGTGAACTCCCTTATGCAGCAGTGGGTAGCAAACTGGGAAATTTTATAGATATCACCTGCTATAGTCTGGAAGGAGTCTGGTGCATTTATGTCCTTGACTGTAGTCGCCTACTTATCAGCTGGCAATGTTGTCTTCACCATGCCCTGAGACTGTAACTTATGGCTAGAAAAATGATAGATTTTGGTGAGCTAATCCTTAGTAAGCAGTAACTAGCAGGGCACAGGGAGTGCTGCAAGTACAGCGTGAAAGCCTCCTTAAATAAATACAGCATACCCAAAAATACGTGGGAATCACTAGCCCCAGAACATACAAAATGGAGAAGAAGCATCCACGAACCACTTCAAATATCACCGAGCATGTGAAGGCCAAGTGCAAGCAGCAGATAAAATGCACAGGATCCAGACCGTAGCACCCACCCACCTCCTTAAACACCAACTGCACCGGTTGCTGGCCTGCCTGTCTTGGAGTGTACTATAGAATGTACACACATTTTATTGGGAACACCGTAGCATAATGTGGGAAATTTCATCAATATAAAAGGCCTCCATTCAGTCAATATACAGCCATCTATATTCATCAGAACCACATCTTAACTGCTTGGATTAGTCTAGGGTGACATTACAGTACATTCCAGACAGTGTGCCACATAATTCTTGCACATTGAGCAAGAGGACCATCACCTTTACAATAGAGCTGTGCAGTCTGCTGTGCAACAAATCACCCAGGACTTAACTGACACCTGCTCCCAATAGATGTGAGTTGAGCGAGGTCATCATTCATTGACTGTAAATTTGTTTTCATTTGAAAGGCAGGCAGGCATGTTCATTCATCGAAGCATATGTATTTTAAAAATTTTGATATTGGCTTTTCCTGGAATAACATTATCAACTGTTTAACACTGGAAAGGTGTTGTACGATGCTGGCCATTAGGGAAAGAATAGTGCTAAGGATAGGTAGCCTCAGTAGCTTCATTCTTATAGCTACAATTTTGATAACAGTCGATGAAATAGGTGATAATATTGACATAATTTTTACAAATATGATCTATTTTCAATGACATGTGCCACCTATGTGTCCTCAGAAGCGTTACTTTTGCATTTCCCTCCCACTATGTGTACTGTGAAGGGCTAATCCTGGCTCAGAAGCAAAGCCAAAGAGGAGGTATGGTACAAACATAATGAATGAACAGCGAAGAACTATATGAGATAACTCACTAGAGCTCACAGGGAAAAACTCTGCATGAAAATCCCCAAAATTGACACTTTGCCAATTTTTGATAAAATTCAGCCCATTATTTTTGTTTTCGTTTTAACAGCGTCAATTCTCATGTCCTGTGCTATTGATTTACACTAATGTTTGTTTGTTAACTTTGCAATGTTTATTTGGTTGTACAATTTCTTCCATATTTCACATTTTTGTACTTGGAGTTCACTTTGTTTTGACATGTCACACTTACGCTGAATCAAATTAAGAGACTACAATCGACACAAATAATATGCGACTTTTTATTCAAATGCTGCTGACAGGGAGCTAGAGAGAACTGCACAAGAAGGTAGCATCTGTGTTTTTGGGAAGCTATTGAACACAGCAGAGCAGAGCGACTGAATGTTATAATTTGCACTGGTTAAGTGGCACATTGCTTGTATTAAAGAGTCTAAAGGATTGTGATTGCAAACATCTCTTGATTTGCTATTTATTTACTGTCTGACTACTGAAATCCAATCTCAAAGTTTAAAATGTGATTTTTTAATTGTGATTCTCTCAGTTATGTGGTTAAACCTTGTGACAAGAACTGCGCAGACACAGGAGATTAGTGTGAAGAATATTTACATTGTTTTTCTGGGGTTTCCATGGTTCTCCCATTGAAGTTAGACTAACTGATTGGGAAAACCTTGGCGAACTTGCTGCCTTCCATCCCCCACCGTCTTGTTACTGTTTGAGAAATAACTTTATTAAGCAATATCCCTCAACAGTAGCGTGAAGAAATGAAATGTATATTTTTATGTTTGCTCTCAAATTATATCTTTTGAATGGTGTGAAATATGCTATAATAACTATTTTATCAAATATCCAGTGCTTAATACATTAAAGCTTCAGCAAAATGTGAGTACCTACTAAATAGAAAATCGTCTGTTGTTTGCAGCAGCCGTGATAAGGGGCAGAAGACTGCAAAATAGTCGATAACAGGGTAATTTGGACTAACATGAGATAAATTTGCTAGTCAATACAGTGTGGAGCTGGACAAAAACAACAGGTCGGGCAGCATCAGAGGAGCAGGAGAGTCGATGTTTCGGGTCGGGACCCTTCATCATGACTGGGGAGGGGGAAGGGAGCTGGGAAATAAATAGAGGGAGGAGGGGTGGGGCTAGGGAAAGATAGGTGGGATGGTGGTAGGTGTATGTAGGTGGGGGGTAGTGGGAATTGGTCAGTAGGAAGGGTGGGGCAGATAGGTGGGAGAGAAGATGGAGAGGGAGTGTCAGGTCAAGGAGGCGGGGATGAGAGGGAGGCTTGGACATGGGATGAGGCTGGGTGTGGGGAGATTTTAAAACTGGTAAATTCCATGTTCAGGCCATCAGGCTGTAGGCTCCCGAGGTGGAATATGAGGTGCTGTCCCTCCAGTTTACATGTGGTGTCGTTGTGGCTCTCGAGGAGGCCCAGGGTAGACATGTCACCAAGGACATGGATGGGGGAGTTAAAATGGTTGGCACCTGGACGGTATTGTTGATTACAGTGAACAGAGTGCAGATGCTCTGCAAATCGGTCACTGAATCTGCACTTGGTTTCACCGATGTAGAGGAGAATACATTGGGAGCAGTGGATACATTAGACCAGGTTGGAGGATGTACAGATGAACCTCTGTCGGATATAGAAAGTTTGTCTCGTGCCTTGGATGGAGGTGAGAAGGCAGATGTAGCACTTCCTGCGGTTACAGGGAAATGTGCCAGGTATGGTGGGATTGGTGGGGACTGTGGAGTGTAGAGTGGACGAGGGACGCCACATGCAAATTGGAGGAATAACACCTGATATTCCGCCTCGGGAGCCTACAGCCGATGGCCTGAACGTAGATTTCACCCCCGGCCTCATCCTATGTCCAACCCTCCCTCTCAAACTCCCACCCTGACCTGACATAACCTGTCCATACACCTCAGATGTCCTCATTCTTCAAGGACCGCAACATCCCCCCCACAGTGGTCGAGAACGCCCTCGACCGTGTCTCCCGCATTTCCCGTAACTCATCCCTCACGCCCCGTCCCCGCAATAATAACCAAAAAAGAATCCCCCTCGTCCTCACGTACCACCCCACCAACCTCCGGATCCAACGCATCATCCTCCGACACTTCCGCCATCTGCAATCAGACCCCACCACCAAAGACATTTTTCCCTCCTCACCCTTATCTGCTTTCCGGAGGGACCACTCCCTCCGCGACTCCCTTGTCCGCTTCACACTCCCCTCCAGCCCCACCACACCCGGCACTTTTCCCTGCAACCGCAGGAAGTGCTACACCTGCCCCCACACCTCCTCCCTCACCCCAATCCCAGGCCCCATGAAGACTTTCCACATCAGGCAGATGTTCACCTGCACATCTGCCAATGTGGTATACTGCATCTGCTGCACCTGTTGTGGCATACTGCATCTGCTGCACCTGTTGTGGCTTCCTCTACATCGGGGAAACCAAACGGAGGCTTGGGGACCGCTTTGCAGAACACCTGCACTCAGTTCGCAACAAACAACTGCACCTCCCAGTTGCGAACCATTTCAACTCCCCCTCCCATTCCTCAGATGACATGTCCATCCTGGGTCTCCTGCAGTGCCACAATGATGCCACCCGAAGGCTGCAGGAACAGCAAATCATATTCAGCCTGGGAACCCTGCAGCCCATGGTATCAATGTGGATTTCACAAGCTTCAAAATCTCCCCTCCCTCAACCGCATCCCAAAACCAGCCCAGCTCGTCCCCGCCTCCCTAACCTGTTTTTCCTCTCACCTATCCCCTCCTCCCACCTCAAGCCCCACCCCCATCTCCTATCTACTAACCTCATCCCGCCCCCTTGACCTGTCCGTCCTCCCTGGACTGACCTATCTCCTCCCTACCCCCCCCCCCACCTCCACTCACCTCCATCCCCACCTCTTCGACTTGTCTGCCTCCTCTCCACCTATCCTCTCCTCTATCCATCTTCTATCCGCCTCCCCCTCTCTGCCTATTTATTTCAGAACCCTCTTCCCCTCCCCCATTTCTGATGATGGGTCTAGGCCCGAAACGTCAAGCTTTCCTGCTCCTACGATGCTGCTTGGCCTGCTGTGTTCATCCAGCTCCACACCTTGTTATCTCATCTTCTTCCCTGCCTATCCACCGCACCCTTCCTACTGACCAATTCCCACTGCCCCCACCTGCATCCACCTATTATCATCCCACCTACCTTCCCCCAGCCCCACCCCTTCTCTCTCTATTTAACTTCCAGCTCTCTTCCCCCTCCCCAGGCCTGATGAAGGGTTCTGACCCGAAACATTGACTTTCCTGCTCCTCTGATGCTGCCTGATCTGCTGTGTTCCTTTAGCTCCACACTGTATAGATGCTGACTCCAGCATCTGCAGTTCTTGCTATCTCCAGATAAATTTGGTAGTTGATTTAAGTAAGCAATAGTGTGCCTCTGTCAATATATGTACTAATTCAAACTTATATAATCGACTCATAAACTTTCAAACTTGAATCAGTGGTATTTCTGATGGTGTAAGGCATCAAATATCCATTAATTATTTCAGAAAAGAAAATAGGACATGTGGGCTGTCAATAATGGCAATTATCCTTTGGCAAATGAATTCAATCTCACCAGTGATTAAGTCCTTTTTGAAAAGTTTTTTCTAAAGAAATTTGAATCTTTTTTGACGTTTGAATGACTAACAATCAAAATAAAGACTATAAATGTCAGAATGCATTGAAAGTTTCATGCCAAATGACAAATCATTAGAAGCTAATTGTAGTTCATCACAGAACGCTTGTCATTGGCATTTATAGTGTAAATAGGTTCCATACCCCCTGCGTTAACAAATATAATGAACATTCTATACATATGTTGGCAGAGATTGCAAATGATGTTACTTCCATCAATTGAATTTTAGTTCCAATATTTTCAAAAAGAAATTGGCATTTGAACAGTATTTAAATACCCCCCAGAATCAATAGAGGATTAATGATATTGCAAAGTATTAAAATCACATGAGCTTGTTCTAAATTCCTTTCCCAAAAGCACATTTTAAAACCTCACATGGAATACAGTGGTACTGTGTTACCGCCACCTGGAGGAAGATAAGAAAAATTACACACTAATTCAACCAATTGTCCAGTTGATCTGAATACAGTAAGTTAACATCAGAGAAACTTTGTTTAATAAATGACAAGCCATTCTAGTGGTAATATACAGTAAGGTCTTGAAAATTGATTACCATAATATTTATTGCATAATATCATGTTTTGCTACAAAACACTAAATACTTGTAGCATTACAGCAATATTGCACATACGGTAGTCTAGCAATTACTCAACTATTAAGCCAGGCCTTATAAATCGAATCAACCTTCGTACGTAATGCAAAGGTATCCTGTGAATCTGGTGATCTTGAAAGCCGCTAACAGGTGGGACAGTTCCAAGTTCCATCCCGGGTTGGTGTTGAGTTTATTGTTGCAAGTTTGGGTGTCAAACGGTCCGAATTTTCCTCAGGTGGATAAGGAAGTGAGCAAATGAGCAGTAGTCCTGGTTGCCATTCAATATTATTCAGTGATCTAAGCAAAATATTCCTTACTTAACTGACAGAGGGCTACTGCAACAAAACTCATAAAGCTTGGCACCATCTAGGTCAAAGCAGCCCCCTTGATTGACGTCATGTCCAGAAACATTCGCTACCTCAACCACTGATGGTGAGTAACAGCAATGTGTGCATCTTCAAGGTGCACTGCAGAAATTCTCCAAGGGCCCTTAGACAGAACCTTCCAGACCCACAACTACTTCCGCCTCGAAGGACAAGGGCAGCGGACAGAGTCAATAAATGTGGAGCTGGAAAAGCACAGCAGGTCAGATTGCATCCAAGGAGCAGGAAAATCAATGTTTCGGGCTGTACCCTTTGTCAGGACTTGTCAGTCCAGTTGAAGGGTTTCAGCCCGAAATGTTGACTTTCCTGCACCTCGGATGCTGTCTGACCTGCTGTGCTTTTCCAGCTCCACAGTCATTGACTCTAGCTTCCAGCATCTGCAGCCCTTATTGTCTTCAAGAACAGCAGATACGTGGGAACACCAGCACTTGCAAGTTTCCCTGCAGGCCTTGCACCATCCTGACTTGGAAATATATCCCAGTTGCTTCAGTTTTGCTGGATCAAAATCCTGGATCTTCGTCCCTAACAGCATTGTGGGTCTAGATACAGCACATGGAACTATAGTAGGTCAAGAAAGCAGCGTACCACCACCTTCTCAAGGGCCACTAGGGACAGGTAATAATTGCTGATTCAGTGATACCCACATCCCAAGAATGAATTGCAAAAAAAATGACGAATGGCAACAAGTGAGAAAATTATTTAGGCTTTACTGTTTTTCAGTTTACCACTTTAGCAGAAAAGTAATGCAATGTGAGTCTTTTGCTGGAATGCTTCTGTTGTTAGAAGAGATCGTATCCTAACACAATGAAGCCTTCCATATTTTAAACTGAATTCTGAAAGGCTAATGGCAGGAAATGATTACTCAGCCTTAAGGGACCCTTAGATTTTCTTCATTAATTACCTCACAGCTATGTCGACTTTAACGTTTGATAACAATGGCAGATCAATAGTTACAATGCTCATAGGGAAACTGAGTTTACAAGATAAGACTTTCTTGCGAATGAAAATTGATTTTTAAAATGTGTGCTTTATCCCTTTAAAAATAAACAGTTCCAAATGAAACAAAGTAAAAGAAACTCTATGACATATCCCAACATAAGCGGTGGACGCAAAGGGCCTATTGTCTGGGTTCTTTGTTTTCCCCTTTTATCAGTGGAAGAGCAATGCAACCTGTTCAAATGATTTAGCTCATATAAATGAAAGAAAAGCACAAGAAGGGTGTGATGAGTGAAGAAAAGTTTGTGCAGAAGGTGGAGCACTTTAAATTTTGATGCTGTCCCTTTGTGTAGAAAATTAGTTATTTTAACAGTACTCTCATTTCCAGTATTCTCCTTTGTCCAGTTTAACGCCACTGGCCATGGAAGCACTTGCAGCCAAGCTATAATGCTGGTTACTGATGGGGCTGTGGATACTTATGATAGCATATTTGCAAAATACAACTGGCCAGATCAAAAGGTAAGTTGCAATGTTTTACGTCAGACTTTAGGTTTCTGTAATTATCATTCAATTGCAAATATTGACAGTAGAAGTTCTTCTTTACGTACAACAATGTGTAATTTAGCTTCTTTGTTCATGTAGCATCAACACATTTAAGAAAACAGCAATGTCATGCAGAAAAAGATGTATTAATGATGCTTTGAATATATTTTGTTCATATTGAAATCATAATCAAAATTCTCTCTTTCTAGTCGGGAAAATCACATGCCAATCATAATGTTGGTTGTCAATCAAATGATATGTGTGTTGTTGATCTTCTTGGTGCATTATGGGCTCAGAAATGTTTAACCTTGCCTGGTCACTGAGGATGTTCCTGTATTGATTTGAGTTTCATACTCCGAAAACTGCTATAAAACTTTTGCTCTTGAAAAATATGAATAATTGTAAATCCAACAATTTACTCACTCACAGATAAAGGAAGCAAGGTGATAACAAAATATTTTGTAATTTCCGCCATCATTTGTTCTTCAGACTGAACCTTGATGACAACACTACCGTGACCTTTGTTCCTATGAATCTTCTGTTCTACCAGCAGCCTTTCTCTGATCCCGGTTAATAATCACTAGCTAAGAGCTCAGCTTTTATCCCATTCACAACAATAGTTCCCTTCTCTCTTCTGTTCCTTTGCTGTCTCTAAGCAACTCACACATCATGCCAGCCCTTAACTAAGCCCCAAAGAATAACCTATTTTCAAAAGGGATCCTAGTCTACAACATATGGAAGTTATAGATGACAAATCTCTTTAATTTCTTTGTAGAGTCTTTTTGAGGTCATCTTATTCATGTTTCTGAAACTAACAACTTTCAGAAAATGACTTTTTTTTTAGAAATCGCTGACTAGTGTAGGAAATGACAGAAGGGAAGTCAATCAATCTTAGATAGAAAGGACTGACAAAAATAGGATAACTATTAGATTCTTGTAATTTATATACTTGTGAGACTATCAAAGACTCCCACCAAGAATGGAATTGGGTTAGAGATAGTAGGAACTGCAGATGCTGGAAAATCTGAGATAACAAGGTGTAGACCTGGATGAACACCGCAGGCCAAGCAGCATCAGAGGAGCAGGAAGGCTGACGTTTCAGGCCTAGAATTTCTGAAGAAGGGTTGAGGCCCGAAACATCAGCTTTCCTGCTCCTCTGATGCTGCTTGGTCTGCTGTGTTCATCCAGCTCTACACCTTGTTATCATGGAATTGGGTTATAGGGCATTTGGCTTCGTAGAGTGAACAGGGCTCAGTGGAGGATGACCAGCATCATTAATACATAAGATACAGTCAGCTTTTGCTCATTGCAGATAAACCTGCCTATGAAACAGAAGACTATGAGTTTTAGCATTCTGGATATCTATGCTAATGTAAGTTTTGCTTAATTGAAGTACTGAGGGATTGCTGCACCATTGTAGATGCTGTCTTTCAGATGAGACATTAAGTTGTTCCTTGTATTAGAATTGAGGGCCGTGAGGAGCTGACATAGAAAAGCAGTTGAATGGATCGGCCGTGATATTGTAGACTGGTGGTGCAGGCTTGAGGAAGTGAATAGCCTATTCCTGCTCCTATTTCCTACATTTATTTTATAACCTACCGTGCATATCCCCTTTCCCCCTTCCAACCTACCTCTTTCTGTGTACATCCTGGGAAAAAGAACTCCACTTTCAAAATCCCAGTTGTCTAGCTTTTCCTCTCTGTTTACCATAACATTTCTGCAGTTACTAATCTGCTCAACTGTAGCCTCACCTTTAAAATACATTGGCCATTCTCCTGGTACAATCCTCAGACTATCCAATAAACTGCTTCCAATACTTCCTTCCTTCCTTCCTTTTACCTAGCCTACTATGTCAAAATTCATCTAATTTTCTTCTCTACCTTAACTGTGAACTTATATTTTTATTTAGCTTCTCTCCTATCTCCCCATTACCTTTTTGCTTAGTTTGCCCATGAGACCCATCTCCTGCTTCCTTGACTCTATTTCCACTTAACAGACCACCCAACTTCCCTTCCCAGTTTCCATGTTAATTGATATTGTTAATTATATTCCCTCATCAAGCACTATCTCCTTTTCATTCTACTCTACGATTATCACCACTGCTTCAAACATTCCACTGTTCTGGCAAATTGCTGTCCCATCTCCAACCTTTCTTCCTGTTCAAAGTCCTTTAACATGTTGTCACCTTCCAAGTCAATTCCCAACTTTTTTTCAGCTATATGTTTGGATCCTGCCAATCAGATTTCTGCCTCTGCCACAGTTTCAAAACAGATCTCACTAAAGCCACAAATGACAATCTTCATGACTGTTGACAAAGGCAACCAATTCCTACCTTTTCCTTCTCAATCTGTCTACAGTGTTTGACATGGCCAACCAAACCAACTTTCTCCAGTGCCTCTCTTAAAGTCATCTAGCTGGGTGGGACTACTGTCATTTTGTTCCGTCTTCATCTATCCAATCATAGTATGAGTATCAGTTTCAATGGCTTCTCTTCCCTCTCCTGCACAAATACCTCGTGTGTCACCAAGGATCTATCCTTGACTGCCTTCTAGGTCTAATTTTGCCTTCAACATGCTGCCCCTCATTGATAATATCCAAAGTCAGAACGTCACTTTCCACATGTATGCTGATGGTGGCCAACGATACTTTACCATGGTCTTTCCTGACACCCATTCTGTCTTCAAGTTATCAGGCTGTTTGACATTCAGTGCTGGCTGAGTAAATATTTCCACCATCTAAGGTTATGGGAAAATTGAAACCACAGCCTTTGGTTCCTACCATAAATGTCTTTCATTAACCACTGATGTTATCCCTCTGTCACAGCTGTTTGAGGCTGAACCAACCTCAACTTGCTAACAATTAACATTTCCCTACTTCTTCAAAAGCAGGTGATGTTATTAGCCACTAGCAGGTGAGCTTCAGTGGGAAGGAAACAATTCCAAGAGTGTTTAACATCATTTTGAATGAAACATTTCATTATCTCAAAGTACTTACTCAAGTGCATGACAACACTATTGGTCAATTGAGAAGAATTAATTCTAAATTACAAGCAACCTCCAAACCTTTGCAAAAGGTGTCTCTTCTGCTAAAGCTGCCAAGTGGCCATTGTATTAATCTATATAGTGGAACTATTTATTATGATAATACAAAAAGAACTATGTTGTTCATTTACTTAATTACAAAGTAATTACAAGGAATCAATTTTTTGTCATCTATGTAGTTGAAAAGATGTCAACCCTTGAAGCTAAAAGAATTCTGTGAAAGTGTAACAATTTTTTGACTTCACTGTTACAGTCTGATGTCTTGTCCTGATGGTAGTAAAGTACATTACTTTGTACGTCATTTAATGGGTATTTTCAAGCTTTATTCAAAACTAAGAACTATCTGAAAAGAGAGTGCCATCATTGATGTGGCCATTGTGTATTTAAATCAATAGGAGCAGTGAAACGGTGGCGACATCTTTAAACCATTGCAGAGACCTTAGGACAGTTGGTTTGTTCTCCAGTGAGTGTCAGGGACATTAAAAAGAATAATCTTGTTAGGTTCAGTAAATACAGCGCTAGATTTGGAGATAAGAAAGGAAGACGGGCATTAATATTGGAACAGGTTTGTTCAACTGCTGCTGAAATGCAGTTTGAAAGACTGATGTGTTGTAGAAGGTCTGCTGCAAACTGATAGAGCTGGCTTTCAGACTTTAGGTTCAATAAGTCATTCTGATTGCAAATAGGCTTGAACTACAAATGCTTTGATTACTCGATGGCAGTCATCACAATTGCTGAACATTATATGTTCAACAGTAGAAATAACTTTGAAATTAACATAGTAATACTGTGTGAATAGTAAATTGAAACAATTGAGTATAATCCTAATTTTGCACTCATGCAGTTGTGTTGATTTACGACTCAATTAGAGGCTGAGGAGCATGCCAATTTTTGTGATGTCTCCCTAAGCTGACTACATCCTCCAACAACATAAAAACAGACTAATAAAAGAGCAACTCGGCTAAAGAAAACAAATGGTGACAAGGTGGTTGCAGCTTACCATGAAATGGCAAGTTGCGATATGGAAGAAAACAAGACTGATTTTTAACGAAAACACTGTGGGGATATATGGGGAACAATGCTTCCTTTGGTCCTATTAATTTTGCAATAAAACTGCAGTTACTGTGCTTGACGAGAATAGCTCTATTTGCTGCTGAGGGCCACCTTCTGGTTAAAGCATAGGTGTCAGCTATATGGAGGAAAATGCCTGTCAGAGGCAATTAAGTCATTCAAGCTCCTCATACATGACTGCAAATGAGAATGATTTGCTGCTATCAGAACTTCTTTGCATCTGCACAGTTTTCTTGTGAGTCACATTAACAATGCAACCAACTGAGAATGTCATATTGTCTTGGAGCGGATTACAAATGACTATTGCTCTTTTGTTCTCAACTGTCATCTTACCTGGGAAATATGGCAGACTTTTACTCAAGGTGAAAGAAGTACAAAATGAAAGGTGATCCTTCACTTTTAGGGGCTTTCTGAGATAAATAGAGATGCGGATGCAAAAATTTTCTTTTTCTCCAAAGAATTTCAACCAGAGTTTATTTATCTTTAAATAATGCTAGTGACTTGGAATCCCAGTCAATAAAGGTATTTGGCCTGGATCTTCCAATGAGTGACTGTCATTAACTGTATGGTACCGAACTCTGCTAGAATTTGTTCCAACTACAGGTTGCTCAGAATTTCTTGCCGAATTTCTGAGCCCATATTTGTCAGCTTTGTTGAAACAGATGAGAGTTAGGATGAAGGCAGGACCACCTCTTTCTTTGTGGCATTAGCTGCTGGGTAGTGATTTTAGAGGTGCAGTTTGAATGTGAGTGAACGGGTGAGTAGATTATTGAATCATAGAGTCATGGAGATATACTGCACAGAAACAGACCCTTTGGTTCAACTTGTCCATGCTGACCAGACATCCTAAATTAATCTAGTTCCATTTGCCAGCATTTGGCCCATGTCCATCTGAACCCTTCCTATTCATGTGCCCATCCGCATGTCTTTTAAGTGAACCTCCTCTGGCAACTCATTCCTTTTCCAAGCAGATTTTGATCCAATTCACACCTACTTGTAATAAAGTAGTTTTTACCACACCCCTGTTTATCAGATTTCATGTTGCAGACAATAAGTCCATTATGTCTGAATTTCTATAAATATTTAGGCAATAGTACCTGTAAATTGCATAAGATAAATGTTGTATCCTGATTCTCTTCAACGGAAGGTCCTCCACAGCTATTTGTATTTTACAGAGGACTGTTCAGACATAATGTTAGTCCTTGTCTTGAGTGGATATCACAAAATATTTCACCTGATACCTTGAAATCAATTTTGTCCAAATTTTATGCTCATCTTAAAAATTAAATACCCATTTGCCTAATATATTTTATAGACATATGAAGTGACTGTGACAGTTGTAATAAAAAGGAAATTGGATTGATATAAAAGGACTATCTGTGCAAATCAAGTAAGAAAAAATGTAAACCAGCAACAGATTTTGCATGGTGTTTTTTTTATGTAGATTACATCAGTATTAAGTTGTTGTAAATATCTATTATAAAATACAGTATTCTACTTGAATGTACAGCCTTTTGGATGAGATGTTATATGTCAGTGCATTACTACCTATTGAACTAGATGGACTATTTCAAGAGGATAGTGCTTTCCCAGTCTTCTGGCCTATGTTCATCTCACAACCAGCATTTAGTTAATTGCTGCTTGTGGGTCATGCTGTGTGCAAATTGGTTGCTGCATGTGTCTGGACAGTAATAGTGATAGCACTTTAAAGGTAATTAATTAACTGACAAGTGCTTTGGAATTTCCAAAGGATGTTAATATGCTATATAAATGTAAGCTTTTCTTTTTCTGGCCAACAGCCACTGACAGATTTCCACAATGACCAAACCAATTGAACGCTAATTAATTGTAAACCTGTTGAAGATTACAAAGTACGCTGAGGCCTATAAAAATACCATTTGCAATGCTTCAGACTCCAGGGAATAGCTCATGTTTAGCTGATGTTTCCTCTCTACAGGAGAGTTCTGAAGGTGCTGCCCTTTGACAGTGTAAAATTCAACACTTGCCTGATATGCATGTGCATAGTAAATTGACTAATATAGTTGGTGTCTTCCTGTAAGGCTTCAAAACATCCAGTTTTATGCTGCCTTAACTTTGAATTTGAAATAACTCTCCCTGCTCCAATGATTAGTATCATGCAGGTCATTGTGTAGCAGATGCCACATCTTTGCTTCTGCTGAAGTGTTGAAGTATTCTGCTGAATATGACAATGTTAAAGTTATCTATGAAAAATGGTCTCAGGGCTTGAAGAAGGTGTCTTTATCCCTGCATTTTATGGCCATTCATTAAATCTCCTTTGCTGATCTCAATAACACAAGATAGTGAGAATCACCAATGAAATATTCATTCTTGCATGGTGCATTTTAAATGCCAGGAGAAACAGAATAACAAAAGGAATATTGATCATGAAGAAAGTCCGAAAATGTAGCACTGTCTAGCCAAACTAGCTAATGCATGAACCATTATCGTACAAAGGCAAAGTTGAGAACAAAACACAATATATTTGCTGCACGAACTATCATCTGACTTTAAGAAGTTCAGTTCTGTAGGCCAATGCAGGGCTTTTCATGTGTTCAGCTTTCATGATTGGGGGTCATAGAAGCAGAGGGAAATTCAGCATAGAACCTTTAATCTTGCCATTCATTAAGTGAACTGAAGCCTCAGGTAACTTAATAAATCCTGCTATCCTGTAATGTCACATCTGTGCATTTGTCCATGAGCCATAAATTGCTATGTAATATGTCATTAAAATGACAAATTAGCATTTTTTATAATTATTGACTAATAAAAACTCCAATCTGCAGACTGAGAGAGGTACGCTAATATTTCCAATTCTCTGGCAATTGATTTAAATAATGCTGCCATTGCATTGCAAAAGCCTCCAAAAATTCCTTCTTGCTACAAGGCTCCTAAGTGAACTTGTTGGTAATCCTCAAATTTCTGCTGTTATTATGAATTGTTCATTCTCTATTTGTTTTAGGTTTGAAATTAATTTAATAGAAAACCCTGCTAATGAGAAAATTTATGATTCTGACACGACAATCAACCTTGGATTTCCGTAGAGGGTCGATAGAAGCTGATACTATGGTTCATGAATTAAGAATGTTTGTACATTTCATGTGTTTATCCTGCCATTCACTTAATAACAAATACAGCAATTCGTAAACTCAACTGTTAGAAGGGTCTAGGCCCGAAACGTCAGCTTTCCTGCTCCTCTGATGCTGCTTGGCCTGCTGTGTTCCTCCAGTTCTACGCCTTGTTATCTCTGTTATAATACCCTCTTTCTTTCCTTGCCTTTTTTTTTGTTTTTCTCTTATTTTTTCTGTTTCTTTCTCTGTTAATCTACTCTTTCTGTATCACTATTTCCATACGTAAGTTGGCTGAAATTCACTTCAATGTTTAATTTCTTTTAGTACTTTGTATCCTTTTCTTTCATTGATCGAAGTGAGCCAACAAAGTACATCATGAGGCCTCAGATGCAACGTAGATGTTGCTGCAGTGTAAATAGATAGACATTTCAATTAAAATGCAAGCTCAATGTGAGTGCAAAGCTTAATTAACATTGTTTGCCATCAAACCTGCCTCTGCGGCAGTTTCTGGCCCATTTCACTATTTTGTTAATTTTCAAATCTTAGGACTTTAGGGCAATGCTAACCTTGACATGTCCTTAACAAACAGAAGCACCACTAATGCAATGACAGTGCATTAACATGGTCCATTAACACTAACATACTAATTAATGTATGAACTAGTTGTAACATTGAGTGCAAACAAAATTGTCATGACTTTGGAGATGGGATAAATGTGTGAGAGAGGAAATTTCTCCCTGGAGGGAGAAACAATTATTTCATAAGCAAAGCTACTAATTAACCTATATTTAAGTAGAAATTATCAATCACTTATTCAATGTTTGCTGTCATTATAAGCTGCATAAAATCTTGATTCGGTTTTTGTTTTTTTTACGCAAAGTCAGAGATGCTGAAGAAATGCAAACAATGGTCCATAGACAAAGAATAAAAGTAATTGCAAATTACACAGAACTATGAAATTGTTATTTTGTATTACACTATAAATGCATTCAATGTACTGTTACGTGATTAGATAACAGAACCATATAATTGTGCCTCTTACAAAATCAAATGGACCACTTAAAGTACTTTGATAAATAGAAGATATTAAGTCAATTTTTCAAATTTTGTTGGTTATACTTGTATGGAGTAAGAGATGTTCAAAATTTCCTCTTGCCATTACAAGAATAGTAATCCCAGACTAATAATAAGCCTGGAAACGGCCTGTTATTTGAAGTTCTATTTAAACTGTTGAATCTGGGCCAGGGGTGCACTTACATTTCTGGCTGGAAGTGTGCCCTCTACCATATTGGGTAAGGACAATGATTATCCTTTAACATTTTCTTAATAAATAGGAATCCTAACGCCTTTTTATAGGCTTTTGTCAAAGGTTGGTGTCTTTCTTGTTCTCTTCTCTACCCCACATGAAAGAAAGCAACAGTTTTTGCCATGTCATTACGACTGCCTTTTTTCCCCTGATTCCTATCACTGCTACTAGCCAGTGCTGAAATTCTCTGCTCTCAGCCTCAATCCCCTACCTCTCCCATTTTCAGTCCTATATCCTTTGATCTACCCCACTCACATCTTCTGGATTGCCAATATGTGATCTTGGAAAAAATGAAGAATATCTTCTATTGTAGTGATTGGAACCAGGTGGATCTTGTTAAATGCAAGGTACTTAATTGTGGTGTTAATGTGGGCCAATCAGGAAAGCCTTGGCTGACCAGTATAACCAGGAGATTAGAATCTCCTCATTCGAGTGCTGGCTCGCCATAAGCAGTGCACTAGTCAGTAAAGGGTGACTTGGTGAGAGAATACCAGCCTCTGTGCAGTTATTTCAGGTACACTGTGCTATGATTATTTTAATCATTTTGTCTTGTGACACTGGTCATTAATCCTTGCTATGAGTATTGGTCCCAATGCTTGTGTACCTTCCTTTTATCAGTGAGATAAAAGGTAGGCTTGTTGCCTGTCTTTGAAGGTGGAATCAGAAAAAATGGCATTATTTTTCTGTGTCTTGGCAATGTACACTTCTGTGGATGGGACAGCTGTATGTATTTATTGAAATGTATGAGAAACTTAAAACAAAAAGTCAGTCGTGTGTGCGTGCGTGTGTGTGTGTCTTTTTAAAGTCTTCACTCAATTTGCCAAACATTCCGGTCAGTTTACATATGATTATCTTGACCATTACTCAAAAAGGTAGGTAAATCAGCTGGCCCAGGAATGCTTGTGAACAATATTTTTTCTGATTACCAGTGGATGCAAATCTTTCTTCACTGATGAAGCAGTATAGCTCCCTTGTGTAATATTCACTGTCTACATATTTTTTAAACCTAAGTGTAACTACTGGACAGCTATCCACTGACCAAATGGTGATGATTCTGATGTATGGCTCACAAGCATATGGGGCACTGTTGCAGATAGTGAAAACGATGCTGCCACCTGAATTGTAATTGAACAGGCTATTGCCGTCTTCGATAACACTTCTGCTGTTGAGGCAAAATTGGAGAATGCCTCCAGTACTCTGCAGAACAGGTGCTGATATTGTGCTCATGGTCAGCTGCATGCTGTAAGATGTCAGCAGCCTGACCTTTGTCTGGCAGCAGCATGCCTGAATGCTGTTTGGTTAGTAGCAGACTCCTGAGAGCCTTGTAAGATGGCATCAGGCAGTTTTGGTGCTTGAAAGCACAGCTTTGAACACTTGGGCCTGGGTGGCAGAGGTACAAGCTGGCTGGTTGGCTGACAGGCAACAGCTTTGTGGGGAATTTAGCTGGGTTCTTCTGTACTGACAGGCTTCAGCTCAGGATGGGAGCAGCTTTTGTAGCTCACGTTGCACATCTGCTCGAGAACCAAGAGGAGCAGCAACCGCCAACTGCTGCATTTCCAGCTGCCTTCTCCTCCCCTAAGTGTCACTCCTAGACACAGAGATCTGGTTCTAAGGATGCAAGGCCCTCAACACAGAGTCTGCAAGCTCTTTCAACATCGGAGAGAGTCAGTGCCTCAGGAGGCTCTGGTTTCACTGCAGGTCATTGAACATATCTGCAGCCTCCTCAAACAAGACTAATACTCCAGTGGCAAAATGTGGTTTACACTGGAAAACACTGAACCTCACCCCAACTATGCACTCTCTCCTCCTTCAAGGAGACCAAGTACAGTGATAGGAGTGCTGGCATTTTTGAGGAGATAGTGATGCCTTGTTGGATAGGTTTGCGAGCTACTCAAGGTATGGTGACCTGAGGAGTTGCCATAAGAGAATATTGGGTAAGACAGAGTGTGGAGATTAACACTGGAATATAGTCAACACAAAATTAGATGGGAAGGCTAGTAGCGAGAATGGCTACAGAGGGACATTGATAGGTTAGTCAGTGAGGGGGGGAAAGAAAAGACTTTACAGATGGAATATAATATGGGAACATCTGAGGTTATGCACTTTGCACGATGAATAGAAAAGTTGAATATTATTTAAATGGGAAAAGATTTCAGACAGCTGAACAGCAGTGAGGTTGGGAGTCCTTGTACATAAATCTTTCAAAGCTAACATCCAAGTTCAGTGAATAATAGGAAGACAAATTGGCCGTTCGCTTTTATTTCAAAAGGAGTCGAGTGCAAAAATAAGGAAATCTTGCTCCAACTATGCGATAGTTAGATCACATCTGGAGTACTATAAACAGTTTTGAGGCCCTCTATCTATGGAAAGATGTAATGGTGTTGGAGGCAATTCAGAGAAGGTTCACTCAGCTGATACCAGGTTTGGAGGGATTCTTATAGGGAGAGGTTGGCTAGAATGGGCTTGAACTCATTGGAGTTTGGAAGAATGAGAGGTGACTTTATTGAAAAATATAAAATTCTTAGGGGGCTTGATGAGGTAAATGTGGAGTGGGTGTTTCTCTTTGTGGGAGAATCTAGGACCAGAGAGAAGAATCCTATTTAAGACAGAGGGGAAATTTCTTCTTTCAGAGGGTAGTAAATCTATGGAATTGTTCAATGCAGAGGGCTTTAAAGATTGCATCATTAAGTATATTAAAACTGAGATGGATTCTTAATCAGCAAGGAAATCAAGTGTTATGGGGAAATGTTGAGTTGAGGAGTATCAGATCAGATATTATCCCACTGAATGATAGAGCAAACTTGATAGGCTGAATGGCTCAACATGTACTCCTACATCTTGTGGTCTTATGTTATGTCACTTACTTTTCCTACCCTTCTGAGGCTATGGATTCTCCCAGTTGGGAGGTCTTTCTTGGTCTTTTCCATGCACACCTGCTCTGTTTGAGAATTTGGCCTCTTTCTCCAGTCCTTGAGAAGGATCACCTCATTAAAATATTCCTTAGGTCTTGCAGCAGAACCTCCAGGTGTGTGTGTGAAGCCCAGGGGACAATCTTCTCAGTCCTCGACTCCATTCCTGAGCTTGCTACAGCCTCAATTTCACTTCTCCTCAAGCCATCATAGCCCATACTGAGGTCACTTTAATTAGACATTCTTCTTTTGGCAAATGCAATGCATCATTCCTCCAGCCGCCCCCACCGTCCCTGACTGGCTAGGGAAACCAAAGGTAGGATATTCATAATGTGGCTTAGTTGAGAGCCTGAGCAGAACCTGCTCAAGAGTTCAATGTGTTCCAGATTGCTAATCAGCAGTGACTACGCTCAGAAAATCCTGCACATAGTTGTACCCCTTCAAGGAGATTGCCTGTCTAAACATTGAGTAAGACTCTGGCTCATGGCCTCTTAGAACCCTGAAATGAAAAGGTATACAAAATGGGCAAAATCTTTAGATTTTGTTTAAGTTCAGTTAGACTGGAAATTGCAAACCGTAATTGTGAATAATGTTGAAGTAGGTTACTACTACTTACCAAATAAGCATAGACTGATTTGTTTCCTAAAATTTATGATACATGCTCCAATGTATGTCCTAAGGAAAAAGCATGCCTGAGGTCTGTATTAGTTATCATCCAGGAAAAATAAAAGGTTCACTTATGGGACTACTAGCATTTCTAAACGAAATGAGTTTTAGTTTCACTTCAATTCTCTTGGGCAGTTGGTAAGATCTCATAGTGGAGTGAGTTTGAATCCCACTTCCAAATGATATTTGAACTTGTCTTCTCTCATTGATCAGGTTTAATCAGTGCTTGGTCAGGCTGCTGCATGAGATACTGCGTGACAGCAGAATGTCCATATTAGACAAAAGGCAAGCAAGAGACAAAACTACCAAGGTCAGTACCCTTCTTTAGCACAGAATGTGCTGCCCAATCGGGAGAAGTAGTGATACTAACCACAAAAGGGTGTATGACTGACTGAGCACCTTAATTCTCAAATGAACTCTAAGGTAAATGTAGAAAAAAAAACCAAAATCAATAAATCTAGAAAGTCTGTTTTATGCAGAAATAAATCCAGAAAGAGAGAATGATCCAAACTTCTGTTAATAAATGACGTGGGCTATCAATGCCACAATCTGTCAATGAATCAGGTTCAAGGGGAAGAAATGAGTCACAATATTGGAATTGCATTATATGTTTGTAAATTAATCAAAATTATTCCAGTTATGATTATTTTATCATTGAATATTAATCATCCTCACTCATGAACTGCATTTTTAATCAGTCAAATTGTAAAATCTATTATTATATATAATCTATACTGTCAAATTCATTTTAATATGGCTTTTTCATACTTGTCAATATCAACCTGTTAAGATAAAAGACTGATATCCTTTGTTTGTAGTGCTTATTTTCTCATGCAGTTCATAGACCTTACAGAGTGCTTAGGTCTCATAATGGTCTCTACAGCAGTTTATGCCCTAATAAATCAGATGAGCTTTGCAGAGTTGCTCCCAATAGTAATGAATCCTTCTGTTGCAATTTCCAGTTCAGAGAGACAAATAATGAAGCAAAGCTGCCCCATCTGGCTATTCAGTAAGAGTGCCATTCTTCAGTTAGCTCGTCAGTGCACTGCAGGGGAGCAGTTTGTTCAAGCATGACAAAGGTCACTGTGCTAGCAGGAGTGAATCATAGCTCTGAAAGACATGACTGACAGTAACAAATGAAGCTGTTTATGAACTTTTATCATTGAAATTGCTTTTATTAGTTGTGCTGTCAATTATTTTTATTTTTGGATGCGTCTGCTGGTTTCAATTCTTTTTCATTTCTTCCAATTTAAGATGCATTATCAGTCTTTTGTCTATTATGACTATTTTAATATTTACATTAGCTGATTTAAACACTATGCTATATACACATGATTGATACCTATTTTAAATATTATATAAAATGAGTCATTTTATTCGTCCTTGCTTTTCAAAAGCTAAATTCATCCACATTTCAAATTAGCAGAATTCTAGAAATGTAAAATTTCTGTTTGGTACATGTTGAATTTTAAAACCATTCTTCAAATACATGAAGACTGCAGCATTGTCCCTTTCACTGTTCTTTTGCCTTAAAATCATTAAGTTGCTGGGAGTCGAAATCTCATTGAGTGTTGCCAGATTTGTTTCAGGAAGGGTTCTCCTCAGATTTGTTCTGAGGAAGGGTCATCAGACCTGAAATGTTAACTCTGACTTTATTTTTCTCCATAGATACTGCCAGACCTGCTGAGCTTTTCTAACAACTACTTCTGTTTTTTGTTCCTGATTTTACAGCATCCATGTTCTTTTGGTTTTTATTTTGTTTTAACATTGTTTACTGCAGAACCTTTATCTGACCTGATTGGCACCATTTCCATGCAACCACTCTGCCTCTCAGACCTGTGGCCTCTCACAGTCTGCATTGCTGCTTGAGGCTTTCACCAGGGAGGCCCACCCATCAGATTCCAGACCACCTGCCAGAGCCATTACTCTCCCGCAGCCACTGCCTGATGAGATCCTCCTGACAGTTTGGGCAGGCTACCACCAATCCCAGGATCACCTAGACACGACAGAGCTGCACTGTCTGAGCCCTGCAATCTTCCCCTTCCTTTCCCGGTGCACAGGGCATCAGCTCTGACTGAACTTTCCGGCACGTGCTATCCTCCCCCTACCCCCTCACCACGCTCTCTGATCTTTCCCCCCGCCTCTCCTCCAACCACGTACCCATTTCTCTCTCCCACACATCTGTTCTCGCCCCAATACAGCTGCTCCCCTCCCATCCCAGCACCGGGAAAGGAAGGGGAAGATTGCAGGGCTCAGACAGTGCAGCTCTGTCGTGTCTAGGTGATCCTGGGATTGGTGGTAGCCTGCCCAAACTGTCAGGAGGATCTCATCAGGCAGTGGCTGCGGGAGAGTAATGGCTCTGCAGGTGGTCTGGGAGGCTAGGCCTGACATCTAAGTAACCAGTCTCTCAAAAAGCAGTCTGAACAGACTCTCAAGGTAGCAACAGCCAGCAAAAAATCGAGCTGTAGCTGTCCCAAATAACCCCAGCAAACAGCGACCAAGAACAAGTGATGGCACCAGCAAGTGTTCCACAGTTCACCAGCACTGTTAGCAGAGGGTTCACTACAGGAGGTACTATAAATAGCATTTACATTTTTCTTCCATATTTTTAAGGTTTTTAGGCATTTAACGCACTGTATTTCAGCTAAAAGGGTACAGGTATAATATTTTAAATAGGCCTTATGAAACCTAATTTAAATTTCAACATTGATTCCTACTTCACTTCCTTTCTTTTCACTTAATTTCACAATTTTCAGGAATGTAACCCTGACTTTAAGTGAGGACATACTGTAGCTGTTTGTTTTTTTTTGCTGAAATTGTACAATTGCTTTCCTGTCTAACATGAATAATCATTGTTATCCACAATTTTTCTGCTTCTGTTCCTGCTCAAGCCTTTTTGCCTTTCACATTTCAGAGTGCTCTACAATAACCTCACTTTAATAAAGGTCCTGACTTCACATAAGACAGAGTTTTATATTGCTAAAGACATCCTCTGAATGGTAAAATGATACCACTGTTTTTGTAAGGCAAAACGTTAACACAGATGCAATAGGTTTTGCAAAGTACTTTGGGAGGGCGAGAACCTAAACTGCCTGGTTTTATGAGATTCTTCTTCTGGTCTTGGACACATTTCTGCTGGGTTTTTTTTGTACTTGTTCCAAACATGTGCAAAGCAGCTATGTGTTCTTGCTGTGACAAATGCATATCCTTAACCTGAAATCACTAGGATTAGTACTAAGACATGGAAGTTGATATCTGTGATAAGTTGTCACTCTGGACCATCATTTAGATTCCTTTCAGTGAAACCGGTTTACAACGTATTCCACAGATTAACCAAGGGATTGAAGACATTTGGTCAGGTTTTTTTTTTTGCTAAATGAGTAAAGGAAAACAGATGGAGGTTACAAATCAAGAATAATAAATAAGTAACTAAATGAACTTTGCAATTTAACCTTTAAGACTGCATGAGTATTTATTATTGAGATATTCTAAATAATTTGTTGCTTTTGAGTTTTGCAAAACCTGACATGCTTTCTCAGATCATGATATAATGTAGAATAACATGAAACATCCTGCAGATGAAGTTAGATAGTATTTCCAGAAATGTGTATTAAGGTCCTACACAAGTACATTTCTTATTCCATTTTGGGGGATTAAATCTGCACTGGGGAAAAGGAGGGAGCAGTGGAGACGTGCGATTTATGATCAATGAGTTGCACTGATGCTAGGTACCAGTGTGAAGTAACAGTGCTGGTGGTGAAGAGATCATATTTAAGAAGAAAAAATAGTAGCTGCTTTGTTTTTACTTACTGTACTTTTTATATCATTAACTGTATTCAGACATGACTCTTTTGATTTTTGTCCTTTAAACCAGTTAAATGTGAGACAGCAAACAATTTGGATATTTTGAAAACAATCGTTAAGATGCAAAACAAACTTTAACCCAACTGTGCAATGTATTAATGTGCCAAAATGCTGAGCTGGAAAAATTTGTAAAGTTCCCTACATGTTCCATTCTTTACTTCTACTCATGCAGCTGACATGAGAATCATGTCAGCGCTTTCTTTATAACCATTCCAGAGCTGCCTCAAGAGTGGTAACAGCAGAGGTATGATTGCACCATAATTAACCATGAAACAGAGTGGGAAGGATACTTGGGGGGTTGGACAATAGGAAAAAATTGATTTTAAAAAGAACCCAGTAACTAGCAATGATTGTTTATCAGAATAATATCCATATATCAAATTAGGAAGAAAAAAATTTCAGAGACTTAAGGTTTTAAGAGTTTTATTGTCAATTCATGGTTTAGCACAAAAACCAGTTTCTAATTTTCCCTTGATTATCCCTGCCCAGAAGCTAACCACCTGCTAGGAAAGACACCAACTTTTTTTTTGTAGATAAGCCCTCCACCAAATTAACAAATCATCCAACAGCAAATTACAAACATTGCCCATTGTGGGCAGTGTGACAATATTGAAAATCAAAAATGAGAAAATGGGGGTGGGGGAGTCTATTTCAAAATAGCGTTGGTGTGTGAAATAAAGAATTCTAGCCCCTACAGTACCCACTATTGCTAAATACTTTGAGACTGCTGGTGGATGCTGTGTGCCCCATCTCCAAGGACACCAGGCACGGGTGTAGCTGTGGAAGAGAGGCAGGCAGAAGGGAATTATGACCCCTTCCATGGCTCACTGCCTGACCCTGTTGATGGCTATGTTAGGCAGGTCCATGTGAAGGTCCTTCAACTTGCCTGCTTCAGTCTGCACCAGGTGCCCAAAGATCAGCAGGAGAATCCAGCTCTTAACTATAAAGTCTAATGAGCATCACAACCACTGGAGCTTTTCAGTTTTACCCTTAAAGGGACCTGCATTTCTAATACTGTCATTTACCACTTAAAGTTGCATATAAGAGGCAGTTTACCTGTCCTGTCTTAGCAAAATAATTTGTTTAAAACAAATGGCTTGAACCTAATTAATCTCTTCAAATATGTATATCTATGTCATTACCAACTTTATAAACAACATTGTTTTAAAACAAGAATAAATCCATTTTAAGTCTGTTCCAAGGCTTTGCAAATTCAATTATATCCAAGTTTTTAAAACATCTTTTGTTACATTACTTAATCACTTATTCAAGTAGATTTTATAATCCAGTCTCCCAAAACTTTTTTAATGACAGCAGCCTGTACTGGCAATAGTTTTTTTAATGAGTGAGAACCACATTGGTTGTGAATCAGAAGCATCAATTTTTGTACCTGAATTCCCAACATAAGCTCCTGTCAGGTCAGGCTCAGCAGCACAAAATCATAAAACATTACCTCATTAGCTTTAGACTGGCAGGATCACATTTATTCTGCAAAGCAATACAGAAAACTACAAAAAGTGACCAGTAAACAATCTGAGGTAGAAATTTTTAAACTTGATGGGACTAAAATGCAGTTTTTACTATTTCAGGATAAAATCATTTCAGACTGCAGAAGACTTGTAGCTCCTAGATAAATAAGCAAGCAATTAGCCTATTGTCATTTTCAGGGGACATTTATGTGCTTATGTATTCAAAGAAATCTAAATAGAAAACCTGAACAGCTGTGTCCCCTGAAACCATTTTTGAAACAACAGCTGCAAATCCATTTCTGGATGCAAGGCATGTTCTTTCTGCCAATTCAAAGCAAATGTGACTGGAATATTTCAAGTGCTTATTCATTTTGGGGAAAATATGATGAGAAACAGAGTGCGACTCTTTTGAATTCTATTCCACATGAATGATCTGAACAAGGCACGACAATTGGTCTTGTCCCAGGGGTACCATAATATGTTAATACCCTAAAGTATGTAAATTCTATTTATTGGCAATTTGGAGCAGGTTAATTAAAGCATTTTATATTTTTTCTCTCGCATCGAGTTGATGATGAGGGTTAATATCAGGTCTCGAGAGACTGTTTTTGCTCATTTGCAGGTGTAACATAGATAATCGTTCATAGTTAATTAGAACTACACTATTTAGGAAACAGCATATCCTTCTTGATTTGATGATGATTTTTGGTAGAATTTAACTCACTGGAGACTGTAGAAAAATGTCTACTTCTTGCATATCTTAACAAAAAGGACTTGAAATGCTAACAGTCCATTGCACCAATGTAAATTTAGCAGAGTAAGATGTTTGTCTCTTTCAGCTGGCTTATTCGTTTAGGTGCTGTGGGACTTTTTTTTTTAAATGATTCACAAACTGTATAACCTAAAGGAGCTGGCTTGTGCTTGGCCTATGTTGGAACTAGCTTAAATAGCTTAGGGGGATTGACATTGACTCAGCTGTATATTGCTACATCAGCCAATTTAAAGGCGGAGTTGTACAAGCCGTGTAAATGCAACCTGCAATTCCTGTTGTATTCTGGGATGAAGACAGGTAATAAGCACAGAACATAGCAATTAGGCCACAAATTGGCAGAAGTGGGTAAAAGATTGGGCAGAGAAACCACGATGCCATCTGTCTTGTAATGGCAGAAAGACTGACTGAAGAATGTATGAGCTAGCTAATCCAGTGTATTATTTAAGATATAGACTTGCTTATGTTTTTGACTGCAATTTTTAGATAGCTTATGATTTTTATCTGACTAATTATTAGGTATGGATGTTCTAATGCACAATTCCTCAATTACTCTATCTTAAATTTATAAGCAATTTAATTATCTTGATTGTGTAATTCCATAACTAATATAAACATTATTCACACTTTATTTATTATACCAAATTTAATTCATGTTAATCAGAATATAAATTCCTCTTCATTTATTTAGCCAGTTGTGATGATACATAAGCTACACATCATGCTGCTCATGGGACACATGAAGCTAAAGTCGCAAAGTGTTATTTAACAGCTCATGGTATTACACTTACTGAATTCCCAGTGACTAACTTAAATTAATTACAAGATTTCAAAGGGTAAAACTTTTCCAGTAACCAACTAAAGGAAACATCTACTAAGCACTATTAATACAGCAGCTAGTATTCTAAATGACAGAAAAGATACCTCTTCTTTAACTTTTGAACATTACCTAAATCTCTAAACCCCTTTACATCCTGCTGTCTGTTGCGTTATTGCCTTGATCCAGTCCAAAAAGACAGTGTACCTTCAAGACATTTATGTGACATCACACCATGTGACATTTTAATGTAAACGTACCACATCACCTTTGGACACTCCACCAATGCCATGAAGTCAGTGTAATGTGTTCAGCCAATTAGATCTGGCGTACGTAACATACACTAACATTTACAAGTACAGATCCTTTCTGTCTGTGATGTTATAGCTCTGTAAATAGTTGTGTTGTTTAAATAACAACTTAAGAATCAGTCTCAACAAGCACCCAAACTTTATGGTATATATTGTGAGAGTGAACATATAGAGAGCACTCAGACCATAGCACTTCAGCAGTAGTGTTTGACCTAAGAAGTCGCATCAAAAGCACAGGCTATGGTGGCAGCAAGCAGGTATTAAAATCTTCTTGTCATGGATAATTAGTGCCAGGCAGTTGGTACTAACGACTGAAAAGATGATAGCAACAGATTTCTTCTCATCCAGCTGAAATTGACAACCAAGCCTAAAGTGCTACATCCAAGACTGAGGGATCTCGACCAAGATTAAAGTGCTGCAAACCTAATTGAAGCACATCAATTACAATGGGGCAGTTGTAAATACTTACTGTCTCTCACTTTAAAAGAAAACAGGAGCCACAGCTGATCTAATTTCAAACAAGTCTTTCAAATCATGCTGAAAGGCAGCTTCAATCTAAGAGAAAAAGTCCTGGACCAAAAAACAAAAATGCTCAAAGCCATTTTATACGTTAAAAGGCCTTACTTGTATCGGGATGTTAATTGATACATCCTTTTGTTTGTAAATGACAGAATTTTTTCTTTAAAAGCATATGTGTGACGTTGTTGCATTTTTGCCACAAGCATGTGAATTTTAAAATTGCAACCGCAACAAAAAGAGCGATTGTACAACAAAATTAAAAATAAGTAACAGAAACACTATGTTGCAATGCAAATTGTTGCATTGGCATTTTAAAAAGCACAGCAAATATGGAAACATCCAAACTCTATAAACATTCTGTCAAAACTTTGAATAAACAAAGAAAAAAAAATTGGTTTTTACTTCTTAGATCAATAAATATTTGATAATGTAGAACAGACAGTCAAATTCCCTATTGCTTTGGGAAATGAAGGATTAAGAAAAATAAGATCTTTTGATATATCTAATAATAACTGCAAAAATCCTGAAAACATTTTCCCAATTTTAGAAGATCAACTTAAAGTTCAAACCAACTTAAGGATATACTTGAATTCATTACATGTTGACCACAGCCACATGAATAAATCCTCCAATTTGTAGGTAGGTATGACCACAAAGGTATGAAATGTTATTGCACTGAGGCTAACTTAGCTGAAAGGCTTAGGGAACAGTTCATTACCTATAAACCCATTAAATCCTTTACAAAAATGCTTCTATATAAACTCAAACAGTATACCATTGATGCACTGCAAGAAGAAGGATGTAAGTTTGAAGAACCATAGCAGATTCACAACATCTTTAAATGCCTGACTACAACAATTATTGCAAAATATTTCAGAAATTTTCTGAAGAAGGGTCCCAACCAAAATAACAAGCTGTAGAGCTGGATGAACACGGCAGGCCAAGCAGCATCAGAGGAGCAGGAAAACTGACGTTTCGGGCCTAGACCCTCCTACTCTCTCCCAACCAAAATGTCAACTTTCCTACTCCACTGATTCTGCCTGGCCTGCTGTGTTCCTCCAGCTCCACACTGTTATCTCTGACTCCAGCATCAGCAGTTCTTACTATCTTCAAATCTTGAGAGATGTGGCTTGTCCATTCACCAAGATGTTGCCCTATATTTCACAATATATGAGGACATTGTGTTAAAATGAGCAAGAAATTCAACTAAGCAGGGAAACGCAAAGTGCAACAAAATATTCCACAGCAACATGTGGAAGCAAAAAGGGCAAGGACATTTCCAAAGTTCAATCCATGGCATCCAAGCATTTCAATGAAATTCAAGAAGTATCTACAATATCACCTTTTACAGCCCCAGTCCGACAGGGCATGTGATGAATTGATACAGTGATATATTTCGAAAGGAATGGACAACAGGCACTAATGGGAGATCAAGGGTGACGGGGAGAGAGCAGAAACATGGACGTGAAGAACGTCTGATCAGCCATGATCCTATTGAGTGACGGAGCAGGCTCAAGGGGCTGTTCCTACTCCTGTTCCATTTTCTTAGTGTTTTATGGTCTTAGGCACTGGTATGAATATCATCCTTTACATATCTTTTGAAAGATGTACTCAGAAAGGTGGTGCAATGTGTTGCAGTCCACACACGATCAGCTAACTGCTTACAATGGGTCCGACTACCTTGCGTTGGCATTATCCATCTTCGCTGTCAATACAACACTTAATCTTTTACAGAATTGGACACATTAACATTGCAATATTAGCTATTCTCACCTCATTTATATACAATTTGTTATTCCCCCACATGGAGGAGAGAAACTAGATGGTGACAATTCCAACTGTTCCCAGCAGCTCAAGGACTGCTGCATGGGGAGCACATGCCTACATTCTTTGTCCAAGGACTTTGACGTCAAACATACGTATCTTACCACATCATCTTAGCAAATCTTTGACTCACACAGAATAAATTCTCCAATTCAATGCTGCACTTTGGATTGTAAAGCTGCTGCCAGGCCATTTTGATTGAGCCCACCAGAGGCCCACCAGACACCCACCTCATGGCACAACTCAGGACTTTAACTTGGTCTTGGAGTGCTCACTTATTTTGCATTTACCTGGATGCTCACAGCATCTTTGCTTTGACTTATCTTTTTTGCACTTTGCCACCTCATTCAGAACCTTCAGGCTTATCCTACTTCTGTCTTGACTTGCCTTTTTACACAGACACAAAGCCAGGAAGCCTGTCATGTTTGCCAACAAAGATCAGTCAAGGGGAGTAGAATGTGGCTACCTAGACTGTGCTGTGTCAGTCTCATACCTGCAGCATGCACCAGCAGTTTACATGCCAAACACACTTCTCTTTAACCAAATATTCTAGTCTCAAGTCTAAGGGGAACTATCGTCAACCAGGGGGAACGTTAAATAAAGTGCAGTGTCTGATATCTGTCCATGGGCTTTGGCATGGTCAATTGGATGCAAGCATTAATCAGAGCCAGGGACTCTGAAATTACTTCAGTCTGGAGAGTGGGTCCAGTTCAAACAGTCTGGAGATTTACAGTAAGTCAATTAGGGAGTGGCATTGGAATCAGTCAGCGGTCTAGTCCCTCAACAATGAGGCCAAGCCAGGGAGAAACATGAATGTTCAGGGTTTCTTTTTCCCAACTCTCCTTCTTGGACTGCTGAAACAATTTCACAACATCTTTCCAGTTCAGCTGACCTGCCCCTCCTTTCAATTCTGATGAGGCATAGAGTCATACAGCATGGAAACAAACTCTTGGGCCTAACTTGTCCATGCCAAACAGCTTCCTATACTGAACTAGTCCCATTTGCCTACATTTAGCTCTTATTCCTCCAAATCTTTCCTATCCATGTACCTGCACAAATGTCTTTTAAATGTCGTAATTGTACTCGCGTTGATCACTTCATCTGGCATCTCATTTCATATATACACCACCCTGTGCATCAAAATTGTCCCTCAGGAAATTTCTTTTCAGTTTTGACAGCTGAAAACTATGACACAAAATCTCACAGCTTGGAGACTTCTATTTGGGTAAAAACTGTTTTCCTGAACCAAACTCCTGATTCTTCTTCATTGAACACAAATAAATATAAAGTGGCCTCTGGAATGTTTTCACTCTGTCAGAGGTTCAATAGCATAATCATTTCATGTGCCCTCAAAGGATTTCTTTTTTTCCTCACACCATGTCCAAGTGCAATTCTGGAGTCTGAGAGAACAAGGTGTGGAGCTGGATGAACACAACAGGCCAAGCTGCATCAGAGGAGCAGGAAAGCTGATGTTTCGGGCCTAGACCCTTCCTCAGACCCAAAACATCAGCTTTCCTGCTCCTCTGATGCTGCTTGGCCTGCTTGTTCATCCAGCTCTACACCTTGTTCTCTCAGATTCTCCAGCATCTGCAGTTCCTATTATCTCTGAAGCAATTCTGGAGTCTGCAGCTGGGCTGGAGGGATTTTGCCCTATAGTAGAGCCTGTCAGTTTGAAGTTTATCATGGGGCAACCCCAGGGGCATTAGTGGGTCAAGGACCCAGACATGTTAAGAGTGGTCTGGTCAGATACAGACTCACTCTTCTTGGCCTGAACCCCCACAAGGTTACAAATTGCACGCAAGGTGACATTAGAGGGCTGGGCACTTCTGAAGTGTCATGAGAGGAGACTTCTGGGGGCCTGTCTTGGTTCCTCCTTTGTTTCCTACTCCTCCTGTCTTTGTGAGGAAGGGGCAAGGCCCCTTGTTCCCTGTTTGCCTTGGCCCTGAGCAGCAATAGCTGTGTCATGGAGTGCAGGTCCATGTATAATATCTAGCAGACACTGAGGGTGCTGGACCTGGGTCTTCATTGGCCATCACCAACCTATCCCTGGGGATAGCTAGATGCGTAGATACCAGGGGCAGCACAATACAGACAGTCAGCAGGTCTGGCAGCATCTGTGAAGAAAATATCAGTTAATATTGTTAACTTTGATATATTCTTCACAGATGCTGCCAAACCTGCTGAGCTTTTCCAGCAACTTCTGTTTTCGTTGCTGATTTACAGCATCTGCAGTTCTTTCGGTTTTTACAATATGGATGGTATCGGTGAACTCCTCCAAGCTTCGATTCAGATTCCCAATTATCTCCAACAAACTTGCCTGCTGCTCTTGTTTCTGCTTGTGCATTTGGATGAAGTTATTAATGGCCGATGTAATGGGATCCTCTCCTGCCTGGGGCTGAGAAGGTGCCTGGTCCCCTATATTCCTCTGAGTGTAAGAGTCTTCGAGTCTTTCTTCCTCAACCAGCCAGGGAGATGCGCCAAGATGAACTCACCAGAATGTGCTCCTGACTATAATCCAGCGAAGGTACGCTTTGATGTAAGCCGTGGCTAAACTCATCGTCACTGTTGGTCCCTTACAGACGAGGATGACTCCCTTCCGCTCTCAGGGCGAGTCCATAGGTGGCTGTACAGATCGATGCAGCTACTGCACACTGTTACTCTTTGGGCAGGTGGTGGTCACAGGAAGGGGGTGGTGGGGCATTGGTGTGGCAACATGTGCCTTTCACTGTTGTTGCCTGGCTTCCGCTTTTTTTCCCGACAGCAAGTCTTGAGATGCTCGATGTCTTCCCAGATCCTCCTCCTCCACTGAACTATCTGAACTAATGGAGGGTACAGAAGATGGTTTTGACAGTCATGAAAGGAATCTGTGACTTCTTCCTCAGAAGTGGAGGTATTGGCTGGAAGGGCTGTTCTTTACAAGGCAGAGACGGTGCATGCCCCTGGTGCCTGCAGAAGACAAGAGAGGGAATGAATCGTGAAATAGGAGTAGAAGTTTGGGCATGTGAAAAATACATTTACAGTGATAGTAATGGGAGAACAGCACAGCAGTTAACAATGAATCTTAACTTGGTGTTGGGCATGGAAGTCTCGACATTACCTCCTATGTGGTCACAGTTTTCTCCCCCTAGGGCAAGGATTCATGCCATATAAAGGTTACGGAGACAATGTCAGGCACCCCATGACCCATCCCAGTACTGTCTGCCCGATTTTGGGCTGTTTTCTCCTGGAATGAAACAAACGGAGGGAATAGATGAGATGAGAGTAGCTGGCTCATCTGGTTATGTGAGGGGAAGGTGTTGAGGGGTCTGAGTGAGGAGGAACTGCAGGGTTAGTTGTGTTGGAGGGGTGGTGGGGGCAGGGGTATGAAAGTGATTAAGGGAAGCTGCTACATGCAATTATGAAAGTGGTTGACCATGAGCCTTGGTGAGAGGTGAGTGCAGTAGCAGAGTTAGAGCCTGGCAAAGCAAATGGTAGCATTAAGCCTGGCAAAGCATGGAACATCAATAACCTTTTTCCTGTATTGCTTGGCATTCTTCCACACTCTGGACACTGAACTGGGTGGCAACTTCAAATGAGGCTGGCAGGGTCTGGTGCTGTCCTCTCCTCCGAGGGTCCTGAGGAGGGTGGACTGCTGTTCTCTCCACCACTCTGTCTGTTAGGACATCACCTCATCAACAGGGATCTCTGGATGTGTTAATTTCCCTTTCTCAGCCATATCCCTTAAACTTGTGTAGGAACACATTATGAATGGCACTTGCTGGCTTCACCTGGCTTGTAACTGGGATTTAAACAGTGTCCCAGCAGCATGAATCCCAGAAGATCTTAGCAGTACCTAGTACTTCTGCTGCTGTTGGGTGCAAGATAGCATAAGAGTGGTGCCTTTGTGGCATGGTGCATAAATAATGAGGTAAGCAACAGAGAATGGTGTGAGAAAACTCATTAGAGTTCGCAGAGACAAACTCCGCATGAAAGTCCCCAAAATTGACACGCAGCTGGCTTTGGGTAAAATTCAACTCCAGAATCTGAATGTATTAATGTACGTGTTGTATGAAAAACTTTCCCAGTCTTTAAAGGGAAAAAGAGGTATGTTTTGTTATTGAGGAAGGGTCTAGGCCTGAAACGTCAGCTTTCCTGCTCCTCTGATGCTGCTTGGCCTGCTGTGTTCATCCAGCTCTACACCTTGTTATCTCTTATGTTTTGTTATTGCATAGATTCCAAACTAGACTTGCAGCGTACATTTAAGACCGTTGTATAACAGCATGCCTCGTGATGTTCCAGTATAAAGGTGCTTGTCACATCAACAGTCATTTTCTCAGCGCAATGGAGGTAGTGAAATATGTTCAGACAGTCAGTTATCTGTATCTAATGTGCCGTAACAGAAGTAAGTACAACACCCCCACAATGTATAAGCGTGTGATGGTATTGCAATGTAAACAGTCACTGTTCTTAATAAACTTTAAGAACCCAGTCTTTGTGGTATATGTTACATGAACAAACATGAAGAAACAAATTCTCGGATAGTAGCACACTGACATTGGTGCTTGACCCAAGAAACCACATCACCATTGGCTCTCCATTCTCCACAGAATAACACTTTTCACAGGAATAAGCCCATTGCATAGCAGTTCCAGCTGCCAATGTGTTCACTTTTCCCCGTTTTGTCCAGTTGTATCATTGAGTGGCCATCAAAAGTTGATTTTCTTAGTTTATGGAGAATTCTGATTCAGACATCAGTAATCAGACCATTCCTGCATATTTGATAGGCAATCCTGAAGAACTTGCAGCCTAATTCTTCTTTCTGCTGTCAACACTGCAACAAATGCAATTCTTTGTCTCTCTCACACAGAATTCCCTTTTTCTCTCATACCTGGCTAACTTGGAGACTGTCTATTCAATCAATACAGTATTTCTTGCCGTTGTGTTTAGGTGTGAACATTTTACATTCGCTCCCAAAAAGTTTCACCCTGAGCGCCATGGCTTTCTTCCTAGTAACCAAGCAACCCAAGCTTGTTGATGATCAGAATTCAGGGACCACATGACTCTCTTCATTATCCCATTTTACCGTAAATTAGAAAGACAGTCCCACAACATAATCTTATAAAGCTTTACATTCATAATCAAGTTTTTAAATATATCTAACAGAATAGAAATCACATGAGGTGTCCTTCTGTTCTTTCAGGTGCGAATATTCGCCTATTTGATTGGACGTGAGGCTGTATTTTCTGAAAATCTGAAATGGATGGCGTGTGCTAATAAAGGTTTGTCTTTTGCACAGAAATTCTCGTTCACTAAAGGCATGACCATCAATAATAAGAGAGAGACTAATTGAATAATATAAGTATCCTGTTCTTGCACGAGACATTTCAAAAATCTGCATGACAGTGCTGTAGTAAGTTTAGATTTTATTAGATGAAAATTGAAGATTTGTGAATTGGATACAATTGTGATGGCAAAGTGTTCAATGCAGGGATTATTTTAAATCTGCCAAGTAAACTGCATTTCAGTATGATGTAAATACAGCAAAAAATAATTATATTTGCTAACATTTTGGGACTAGGAATGTATAGAAATTACTAAGTGAAAGATTAAATTAGGCCCAGGCCATTGTTCATTAAAGTTCTGTTTCTTAGCACTATCCATTTCAGTTTGCTTTTTTTTGTTGCAAATGATTTTCTGAAGCAGCTGTGTTTTTAAGATATTTCTGTTTTGATCTTGTCAGACTATGATTCTTATTTCTACATGTAGCTAGGTACACTATAACTGCAGGCCCCTGTAGTAGTGTCCTGCATCATACCTCCCACCCCCCACCCCATCTCCCTTCACTTCAGGCAAGGATGCAAGGAGCATTCTCATGGTTCTGCTCACTTAGTCTCATAAAATGCATTCTGAACTGCCTGAGGCAAGATCATCATTTCTTTAAATTTAATGTAAATTAAGGATTGCTGCTTATTATGAACAAAGGATGGAAGCGATGCAGAAAAATGCTCTGGTCTATAATAAAAAAGAGCTTTGTTCTTCCTAAATAACCTCTTTCAAGCATGCCTCCTTTTATTTTCTGTTCAAATTACTTCTTTTTCTAACAACTAATGGATTGAAGGAAGCATTGTGACCCAACTGTTTTGTGTGTACAACGCAGCAGCGTGTTCAACAGGAGAATGTCTTGAAGCGAAGCTTAAGATGTCTGCCTACAGGGTGTATGTCTCATTTTAGTGGCCACAGTTACAGGTCAGGACTAGAATAAACATTTGTACATGATTGCATTTCAATCCAAACATCCCCCTTTTTATAAAACATAACAAAAAGTGCACATTATCAAGTAGATTTTTTTGTTCCCCAAGTTACCAAATAAATACAGTACACTTTGCATGCCCTGGCAGTTTGTTATTTCCATCAGTCTGCATGTAATAGTATGTGTATGTGCTGCTATCAGCTGTTCATGTGTCTGATGTTATTTCACCGGGGAGTATCATTGCTGAACAATTGTTGTTGCTGTGGTAGCTGTTGTTCTATTTCCATTGTAGGGTTGGCGTGGACCTCGCTGCCAGATGGTTGATGTGTGATGTGTGTAGGTCCTGCATTCACCTCTTCTTGATCAGTCGCCTACAGTAAAGGAACAATTTCTGCAGTTGGGCATATGTGCCTGTGATTATGACAGCATATCTAGTCATTCACTTCCCAAGGTGGCTTTTGTTGAGATCATTCTTTGTTTGTATCCTGACTGGTTCTTCAATACACAACTCTGGTAATGGTTTAACAGTCTTGTTGAAATGAAATTTGGTTTTCTGCCATCTCAATTTTATTACTCACTCCCTATTACTACTTGTGACTTCAACAGCTCTTTTGCTATTGGAAGTGGGGTTTGTGTGCAGTGTGACATTAACCTTTGTACTGGATTACATTCTATATCTTCAGTAGGTGTGTTTCTCCATGCAATGATTTCCTTGTTTACATCTACGTAGGATTTACTGAATTTCTTTACGATTTTTTTTTTGATTTTCACTGTGCCTTTCTATTTGACTGGGGATTGTGTGGAGATAATATGTGGTATTGAATTTCCCAATCTTCCATGAAGCGGCAGAGAGTCATTGTCACTCATGAAAATATTGGGATGCCATAATATCTGAAGTAAGCTTGTGGGCATTTGACAATCTCAGTGGTAGTCTTCGAAGCCAACTGATCTACTGCCCAGTAGTCAGAATAGTAGTTGACTGTGACAAGATCATCTGTTCCTGCAAGTGTGCAAAAATCTACTCCGAGCTTCATCCATGGTCTGTCTAGGATGTCATGTGTCCTCAGTGGCTCCCTTTCTTGCTTAATTTGGTTCTCATTTCAATATTGCATTGGCTGACACAGTCCTTGATTTTGCTGCTCATGTTTGGCCGGTGAAGCACATCTCTTGCCTCCCTCAGACTTGATTCAGTTCCTTGATAGCTTGCACAGATGTTCTTTCGAAACTGTCTCATCAGTTCCTTCAGAATAATTGGTCTTTTTCCTTTATACAATATGCCATCTGTCAATGGGGTTGTCAATTCATCCCTATTTGCCCAATTTGCTCGTGTAGCAACAGGTGTGCCCTTGATGCTCTCTGTCTACCCTTTTATCACTACCCTATGAAACATTTGGAGATTTGCATCTTGTTGGATATTTTGGTTGATTTAAGCAAAGCATTTATCTATTATATTTAGTGTCTCTGCTGGCTTGATGACTTCCAGAGCATGTTGAGCTGCTGATTCACAATGAACCTGGAAGATATTATATTCTGTTTTAGATCTTCCACTTTCTTCAATGACAGAGTTGGTCTCAACAATGTATTTGCAACTTGCATCTGGTTCCTTTGCTTGTATGTCACATCCACATGATACCTCGAACTGGAGTAACAATTTTTGCAGCTGCTTTGGAGTAGACTATTACAGTTTGAAAAAAATGCTTTGAACTGGCTTGTGGTCAGATTTGACTGTCAATTGGGTCCTTCAAGTAGGTGTTAATGAAAATGTTCATGAACAAAGACAATGGTTAGGCACTCTTTCTGGACTTGAGCTTAATATCTTTCTGTTTGTATTAGCACCCTGGATCCAAAAGCTACAAGTTGATCTTTCTATGTTAGGGTTGTTCCAGGTCCTGTCTCAGTGGTGTGACTCTGCAGGGGGACTTCATCATTTACATCGTAATATTTCAGCACTAGTGTTGCTGTCACTAGTTGCTTGATTTTAGTGAATGCTACATCTTGTTCTGTGCCCCATTACCACTGCATGTTCTTGTCTGTGAGTTGGCACAGTTCACACTCTAACATCAAACTGTGCAAGATTTTGCCAAATAGTTGACAAAACCAACAAATTGCCAAACTGCTTAAGACATTTTACTGTCAGTACATGACCTATGCACCTGTTTGTAGGCATGTTTAGTTGTAATTTTTTTCATTCGGCCTCATGTTCACTTGGCACGCTCTGTTGAGCAGTCACACTAAGATTTGGCCTTGGTCGGCAATAGCTTCTTCCATTGCTTCTCCACATTCATAAACCAGCAGATCATTCACTATAGCTTTCACTCTGAGATCGCTAACTATCTCATGTTGTCTGCGTTATTGCTCTTCAGGAGCAGTGAATATATCAAATGACACCAAAATATAGTTAGAAAGCTGTGCTTTGATCCTGCCCTACTTGACAGTAACCATTCTTTTCAAATCCCGTGGTGAAGATTTTAGCCTTTGCAAGTGTGCACCTCATTGGAGAAGTCACATGACTACAGATTAGGTTAGACCTTACTACGTGATTGCATTTCAATCTACGTTCAAACCATGAGAAAAATGACAACAGTTGAACTATTGCTGATGCCCAGCATGTTGCACATTACCTTAATGATAATCATTTTGCAACCATAATATGATTGCACATGAAATGGTAAAACCATAGGCAGAACTTGAACTCCAAACCATCAATGGGTTTGCAGATGGGCTTGTAAAATTCTCCAGACTGCCCTCCTGCCCATGCCAACATCTCTGCAGTTTACATTGGAATGAGTGAGCCATGCTTACCACAATTGAAGCCCTTCAGTAGGTAATAAATGACCCCACTTAAGGGCCTATTCCTATCCAGGATGGGATGAGTTTAGAAACAGGGTAGAGAAGCACAGAAAGTCACTTTGCTCAGTCCTTGGGCAGAAAATAGGGTGAGGAGCATTTCCTTCTACAGTCTCCTTTGCACATTGTGCAACCCACATCAGGTCTTCCCTGTGCAGGTCCTCCCTCCCACCTCCCAGTCTCTCCAATGAAACCTGCACTGTCCTTACCCATTCCTGAGAGGCTTCACCTTCCTTCTTACTGTGAAATTGAACAACCCCCACCACCACAAACACTTAAATGATCATGAACTCAAGAGTTTAGAATCTGAGAATTTCTTGCGATCTTAGTCCTGGCTAATATGTTCCTGGGGCGACAGAGCTGCTGGTCATTCAGGTTAGGCTGGGCTGTCTTCCCAAGTGAGAAGTGGAAATCCCATCTGCAGTCAATTGAAGTTTCCCGGAGTTGACTTTTCAGGTGTGGCAGGCCAAGGTGCTCTGCAGTCAGAAAATCCCTAATGTGTAAGGACATTATTGAATTCAATGATTTATTGTCACATGTATTTCAAAAAAGAATGCAGTGTAAATTGCAGTATCGCCATGCTCCAGCGCCATTTGCCATTTTGAATTGCTGAATATATTAAAAGATATTACTAAAGTAGAGTTTATCTTTCTGTCCTCTTCTTGTTCTGCCTCTGCTGGTCTACTTGACATTGCCCAGGGTATCTGTTATGGGATCTGGGTATTGGCTATGATCCATCACTGCCACCACTTCCCTGACCACAGCATTACACAGACATTTGTCTGCAGCTATAGTACTCAGAATAATTGCTGATAGACTGCTGTGTCTGTGAAAAGTTCTAGAAATGTTCTAGAATCCATGATATGTAAAAAGGTTAAATAAGCCTTTGAAACTTATGCTTGGATTACTTATGGGAAAACTGGAAAGAATATGGAAACTTACACCACAATATTTAGTAGCTGGTGTAAATTCATGGTAAAATGGATTTGTGTGGTCCTGAAATAATAGACTTGCTGGGCAATGGTCTGTTTCCATTCTGAGCTCCCTTACTGTTTACTTAAAGAATAAATCAGTGAATTATATACAACTCGGCAAAAAGAAGACAAGAAACTAATACAGCACATTTATCCTGTCACATCAAACATCTTGATATAATGTTTTAAACAGCAAGGTGGTTAAATTGATGAATTATCCTGTGCACAATGGTAATTTACTCCAAGATTACTGCACATATAAACAGCAATGATTGTCTTCATCCTGAAAATGTGGCATCACTTTCTATGATAACAAGTTCCATAACACAAATCACTGGCAAACCTCAGATTTTGCATTACATTGGTAGCTTTTTGCAGGTTAATTGTGTCTGGGCATACTCAGTAATGGTCAAAATAAAATTTGTCTTGCAGACAAGAAAACTATTACTCAGACAAAAACTACAGTAATATTTGAATATAAAGTAGCCATCAGGACTTTATACAGTTTGACATCTATCCAAGGAACAAAGCAAATTGAAAAGTGACACTGAAAAGGCACAATAAATTTTAATTGGTGCACATCATTCCAACTCTCAAACTCTTAAACGTAAACAGATGAGTCTGTTTCAGTTTATATCTTTTCTATCAAATGGCCTGAAGTTAATCATACAATGTTCCGTTTAAAATGAAAACACTATTGATTGATCAGTCAACCAAAGCAATCATTGCATATTAGGTAATGGATTCAACTGAATGTAATTTTGCAAGGTGAGATAAGTTAGGAACTTTACCAAATCATCGGTGCCCAATGTGCAAAAAAATGTGGTCATCCTGATATTTGCCTCTAAGTGAAGTTATGGAGTTGCACAGAATCCAAAAATGGGTGAGTGGCAGGGGTTGTGAAGTTCTTTCATCGTATAGAATGTAGTAGTACCACTATGTTCCTAAGGATAATTAGGAATGGGCAATAAATGCTGGCTTTGCCATCAATGCCCATGTCCTACAAATGAACACATTTCCTTTAAGACCTGAAGAGCAGTGCATTCAACCACACGTAGCGTGCATCTCCTGCTCTTGTCCTTCTTGGCAGTAGAGGTCATGGGTTCAGTACAATGTTTGCTCTAAATGGAACACTGCATGCTCGCTACTCCAAGGATTTGAAAACGATGATTTATCTGTCACCCAAAGCAATCATTCACTATCAGGTAATCATGGTATTGACTTCTCATTCTGGAGGTCAATTCTGCACATGGACCTCAGAGGCTTGGGCAGCCAGAAAGGAAACTAGAGGGAATACTGGTTCAGAATTTGCTATTGAAAGAACTTTAGAGCGAGTTATTGCAGTGCCTCTTTTTAGATAGCAAACAGTGTGCATCAACGGTAAAGTGAGTAAATGTGGATGTGAATTATAGCCACCTAAGCACCTCTTCCCTCTGCCACAGGTGTTTTACTAGTTATGCTCTGGGGTTGGGGTGGTGGTTGAGAGGGCTGGACATAATGTAGTAAGACCACTAGCTATACGCTGATGGGCTAGCAGTGGCCTGTGGGGCAGACCCTCCTGTTTGACATGATGTGCTCAACAGTGAGACTCCCATTGAAAGGGGATGCCCACACTTGTTTATACATTCCACCACCCACTCCCCACAGTCCCAGCTTTGGCCACTACTCCTGGTAACATTACTGGGACTGAACAGCTGCTGGCCATCAGTTTGCCTGATAATTGCCTGCTGACTGTAAAATCCAGTCCTCTTTTCATTGCCAGAGGCAGGCTCACTCTCTTGATTTTTCAGCCAGCAGGCAGGGTTGCCAACTTTGTAAATTCACAGCCATAGTTCTTAAGAGAACAGAGAAATAAAAATGAGGAACAAAAGGGACACGATTGAGTAGTAAAAGAAGACAAAGGAGAAAGCAACTAAAAGTAAGTGGAACAATGGAATAGAAAGAGTAAAAAGGAACTAAGCAAAAGACAGAAAGCCTGAAGAAAACCATGAGAAAAATAAAAGAATAAATAGCTTAAAAGCTCCATGTTAGTTTCAGAATTTTTGTTATAGGCTAAAACAAAACATTTTCCAGCAAATTGCCTACCTGCTGGGTTTTATTTTAACATTTCTGTTGTGATACTGAAATTAGATTTTCTCATTAAGCACTCCTCCAACTCTACTTAGGTACCAAACATAAAATCCAACACATTAATATAAAGTACTTGTACATCAGCATTAAAATCTGGCTGTTTATCTTGTATATACTTGCCAACCAACTTGTTTGGCATGACACAACGTACTGTTAATGATCAATTGTAAGTACGAAATTATACTAATAGCTAATCTGAGTTCAGGCTGAATGACTGCCAGGCTTTTTAGGGAGAGATAGTATGGTCCAAAGCACCTTGCTGTCACAACCCTAACATCAATGTTCTCACAATGACTTTTTCTATGAATGGTTCTTACCGACGATTGCAGTTTTCAGTGTTTTGACATGCCATATATTAGCACTAAGAAAGATAAAAAGAAAGTAAAATATATTAAAGTTGCATCAATATCAAAATTATAAATTGCCCCTTTTCAACATAATCTTTACAAATATAAGACAATATATTGTTCCTGTTCCTGAGGACCATGACTTGGCTAAGTTTACATTTTATCTTGTGCCATAATTCAGTACATAATTCTAAAGATAACTATTGTTAATCTCTCTGCTTAAATTCTGAACTTTCTAGTCTTACAGGGCTCATAGAATAAGATAATCATGGTATAATTGAAGTAGTCAGTTGTAATCTGCTGGTCGAGATAATATCCTACAGGTTTGTAAGCTTGAGATTGAAACCATTCCAGTGTTTATCCACCAAAAACACGGGGATATAATTGGTCTTGAGCATCTGTGCACGATGTAATAACAATTGGGTAAATATCTCACAATTTGTTTGACTTGCTTTTCTATGGATTTCCATGGAGCAATGGAAATAAAATTGAGCCACGTGAAAAATAGGTTGCCAATTTATCATTCTTCATTTTTGCAATTGCAAGACCAATTTCATCACAACTGTAATTCACTTAATGAACATTAGAGTTACTAAGTATAACAGCCTATCTTCACACACTGCCTTTAACATAATTAGATATCCCAAGGTGAATTGCAGGAGCATGACAAAACAAAGTATGATACTATACCACATTAGGAGATATTAAGTCAGATATCCAAAAATTTGATCAAATGTCTAGGTTTCAAGAAATGTCTTAAAGCAGGAAAGGTGTGAGAGAGGGGTTGAGAGAGGGAATTCCAGAACTTGGAGCCTATGCAACCAAAAGGCACAACTAAAGTTGGTCGGGCAAATATAACTGGAAATGCACATGAAACTAAAATTGCAGGAGCACAGATATCTTAGAGGGTTGTGAAATTGGAGAAGGTTACAGAGATGGGGAAGTGCAAGAGCCATAGAAGTATTTGAAAATGAGGAGATCTTTAAAATCAAGACTATCCTTGACTGACAACCAATGTAAGTCAATGAGCACAAGGTTAATGGGGCAACAGAACTTGCTGTGAGATAAGGCATAGGCATCAAAGTTTTGGTTGCAAAGAGACCAGCTCAATGTCAGTCTGTTGCCAGGGAAGGGATGGAGCCAGTAGCTAAGGAGCCTGTATTTTCACAATCTAAGGATGTTCCCAAGTGTTTAGCTGCTAATATTGTACTTTTGACATCCATTCACTTTTTTATTGTGGTGCAATACAATACCTCAGTTGCAACCAACAGCCTCACAAACTGCAATGAGATCAATAACTAGATTGGCTAAGATACCCGAGGACTGCACTGCTCTCTTTACATAATGCCATAGGATCTTTCATGAGCACGCAATAGGGCAGATGGTGCCTTTGTTTAATGTGGCATCTGAAAAATTGCACTTGTCATTGAAGCGCTCCATCATTACTGTACACAAATTATTGTCTGTGTTATTTCCAAAAATCTTTGGAGTAGTTGCCATAAGAGATTTATTAAATTTTTACTTTTAATTTTAAACAAACTGGTTCTGTGCAAAAGGATACCAAAATGCATGCCCATATAACAATGCCTTTTTGATAGTTGTGAGATTGATTATTGAGAATTATGACAGAGGTGAAAGATACCCCTGTCTGTGGCACAATTATAGTGACTAGACTTCCGGGGCAAAGTGTTCTAGGTTTAAATTCTACTTGCCTTGGGTGTGTGTCATGCCATGTCTGAACAGGTTGATTTAAATATATTTAATAACCCTGTGCTTTTCCATTTCCTGAATTTTGTTTTTGTTTAGGGCACCATAGAATCTTTGCTTTTATATTTGAATTGGATTAGGCCAGTGAACAACTTAAGTATTAACAATGTTAATAAATGGAATAGTTGATATCCTTTTACATTAAAACTAACTAAAAACCTAATCTATTTTTCTTATTAATTAATTATCCTTTCATTTCTTAGAAGAAAAAGCCACTAAACTGGCACATGAGATATATTGGTCTGGACCATCTTGCTACTTCAAAATAGAGGCCCTGGTGTAGTGATAGAACCAGATGAATGTTATTGACTAAGAGATCCTTGATTGGGGTTGTTAACCTGGGCCAATCAGGAAGCCGTGGCTGACATATATAAACAGGAGGTTTAGAATCTCCTCCGTTCAGAGGACTGACACTGAGCTGGCTTGCCAGAGCCAGTGTAATGTGCACAAGTAAATGAAGGGAGACTAAGCGACAGAGGCACCAACCTCTGTGCAGTTATTTCAGTAGCCAAGGGAGAAAGCAACACATGCCTGAAGAACATTTGCTTGGAACAATCATCTTGAAGTTGATGTGAGCATTTCTGGCATCATGCCTTTATTTGGGAATCTTGACTCATTTGATCCTGTTGTGGAAGACTGGGCCAGTATGTGGAAAGAATGCAATATTTTTTCCAGGCAAATGATTTTGGGGCGGATGAGAAGCAACAAGTAATCCTTCTGATTACTTGTGGACCCACAGTGTTTTGGGTTATAAAGGGGTTAACTTTCCCAGAGGCACCAGACACAAAATCTTCCAAGAGTTGACAGAGTTGTTTAAGGAATATTACAAACTCAAACCTCCTCAAATTCTGAAATGCTATCAGTTTTATTCAACTGTTAGAGAACCGGGGGAATCCATATCAGGATTTTTGATGAGGTTAAAATGGTTGGCAGAGGCATGTGATTTTTGGGTTAAACCTGAATGAGATGCTGAGAGGCCATTTGGTGTGTGAGATTAATGCTGTAACCATGCAGAAGCGCCTATTGGCTGAAGCCCAACTGGACTTCAAACAGGCACTACAACGGGTGTTGTCATTAGAAAATGCGGCAAGTGGAGCATGGGAGCTACAGGGCATCCCAATGGAAGTGGACTCCCTCTCTCTCCAACTGAGCTTGGGAAACTCCACTTGAGTGTAGGTAATCGCAGAGTCTCACAAAGGGTGTATCCTGACCAGAAGGATCCTAGGCCAGCCCACAGCAGAACCCCACAACAAAGCCAAGCCTTGAACAAGTGACTAAAAAGTTCTTCAGGATCTGGGTTGGCCAGCTATTGTACACGGACTCGAGAGAGCAAAGGAGTACAATGAGGCCTGAGTAAGAAAACTCGCAGGCCGGTATCCAGGAGAGTGCTCACCCTGGAAAGTCCCTCTATGTGTAGGTTGGAACAATTAAATTGCTTAGTGACATACAAATCAGAACCAATTAAAATTAAGGTTTGGTTAAATGGTCCCCCAGTTCCCATGGATGTCAATACCAGCACAGCTGTATCTGTGGTTGCAGAATCTGTCTTTAACAAGATTTGCTCGGGATTCATCTCTCAAGTTTGCGCAAGACCGCAGCCAGACTAAGAACATACACTGGGGAACTGCTGAGATTAAGGGTACAACTTTGGTTCCAGTGTCCTATGAGAAGCAGTTGGTGCCGTTACCACTAATGGTAGTAAGAGGCTCGGGTCCAGGACTATTGGGATAGAATTGGTTGAGAAGGATTCACCCAGATTGACTCAATGTATTTTGATTAGACAGTGATTGTCTCAGTGAAGACCTAGTCAAATGCCCAGGAGATTTTCAGGAAAGGCTTGGGCCTTTCAAAGGGCCAAAGTCATTTTATATGTTGACCAGGAAGCAATTCCATGATTTTTGCAAAGCCCATCTGGTGCCATTTGCCTTGTGGGCAAAAGTGGAGGCAGGAATCCAGAGGCTAGAGAGCAAAGGAATCACCAAACCAGCGTAGTCTGCAGAATAGCCCACACTGGTTGTACCGCTTGTGAAACCTAATGGCTCAGTTTGCCTTTGTGGGGATTTTAAGCAAACGGTAAACCGTATCTTGCAGCTGGATAAATACCAAATTCCTCACATACAGGACTTGTATGCAAAATTGCTGGGGTTGTGGGGGGGTGACTGTCCTTTACGAAGCTGGACATGAGTCATGCCCACCTCATCCAGTCGCAATTGCAGGAGTCCCAGAAGTATGCCACAATTAACACCCTTAAGGGTTTATACCGATACACAAGACTGTCATTTTGGGGTATTATCAGCCTGCACCCTTTTCCAGCAGACCATGGAGAACATGTTACAAGAGCTACCCCAGGTTGCGATTTATCGGGATGATGTGCCAATAACTGGGAAGACCGAAAAAAGAGCACTTGGGCACCTTGGACATAATGCTTAAATATTTCTCCCAGGCGGGCAAATGCCTTAGAAGGGAGAATTGTGTGTTCCAGGCAGCCTAAGTGACCTACTTGTATTACAGAGTTGACAAAACTGGGTTACACCTGTTGGAAAATGAAGTGAGAGCGATCAAAGGAGCCCCAGCTCCCATATCTGTACTGGAGCTTATGCCTTTCCTTGCGTTATTGTAATATTATTGTAAATTCATACGTAGCCTGGCCTACATCTTGGCACCCTTACACCTGCTATTGAAAAAGCGTCAGCCTTGGAAATGGCTGTATAGCCAAGAGGTAGCCTTCAGGGAAAAGTAAAAGCAGCTATCGTCATCTAAGGTGTTGGCCTACTATGATCCAAATCAAGACATAGTGCTGACGTGCAATGCTGACATAGTGTATGGAATTGGGGTAGTTTGGCACATTGGTGGCCCAATGGGGAGGAACACCCAATGGAGTATGCTTCCCAGACTTTGGCTGATGTTGAATGCAAATATGCCCCAGATAGAGAAGGAACATTTGGTGGTCGTCTTTGGGTGTGAAGAAGTTCACCAGTACCTTTATGGTTGAGAATTTCTCGTAGTAACAGATCACAAATCCCTGGTAAGGCTACTAAAGGAAGACAAGGCGGCGCCACCCATACCTTCCGTTAGAATTCAGCGTTGGGCCCTTATTCTTAGCACATACAAGTTAGAACAACATCCAGGAAGCTGGGTGGCTCATGCAGTTGCCTTGAGCTGCCCCCCCACTGGCAGATACTCCACCAGTGGTGCCTTCCCTGGAAGAGTCCATTTTGGTTTTAAAATTTTTAGACACCCTTCCAGTCACCATTGACAATATCCAAATGTGGACGCAAAAATATCCTGCCCTGGTGAAACTATAACAGCTGGCCATAATGGGGGAAACAGGAGGGCCACCGCAAGCCAGTTTGGAAACTTTCCTGAACCCAGCGAGACCAGATCACCATAGAGGATGGCATATTACCATGGAGAGCGGGAGCGATTGTCCCGAGTAAAGATTGCTGCCAGATACTGGCTGAATTCCACCAGAGTCATCCAGGGGTGTCCAAAATGAAGATGCTAGCAAGAAGCTATGTCTGGTGGCGAGGCATGGATGCTGACATAACTGCGTTGGTGGCAGTGCAGAGTGCCAACAAGGACAACAATTGCCATGGGCAGCACCCCCACATTTGTGGGAATGGCCGGGTAAACCCTGGACTTGGTTACATTTCGACTATGCTGGTCCTTTCATGGGCTCCACAGTCATTGTTGATGCCCATTCAAAGTGGTTGGATGTGCATAGAGTCAGTTCGGCAAACTCAGGGATGATGGTTGAGAAGCTGCAAACATCATTCGCGATACACAGACTCCCAAAAGTATTAGTCACAGACAATGGGACGTCATATACCAGCAGGGAAATTGAGTGCTTCCTAAAGTGGAATGGTATTCTGCACATAAGGATAGCTCCATACTATCCATTGTCCGATGGTATGGTGGAAAAAGCAATCCAAACATTGAAGGTAGGCTTGAAGAAGCAGCCTATAGTATTACTCGATACCAAATTGTCCTGGTTCCTGTTCCTTCATAGGACCAACCCACGCACAACAACAGGAATAGCTCCAGCAGAGTTGCTGATGGGGAAAAGATTCTGCGCCAGGTTAAACCTGATGATATTCTCAGACCTGAGGGGGTTGGTGGGTGAAGTGGCAGCAGGAATGCCAAAGCTGGCCGCATGCTACCTTAAAGCAAGGGAGACAGTTTAATTCAGAAGACGAAGTTTGGTGCCGGAACCATGGAAATGTCCCTGTATGGGTACAAGGCAAGGTTAATGTGAGGTCAGGTCCTGTGCTTTACAAAGTTCGGGTAGGTGATATGGTCCGGAACGAGCATGTGGATCACCTGAAAGCTGTTACCTTGCAAACGAGGCCAGAGCAAAACATACCCAGCCCCTCAGAACAGCCAGAAAACCTGTAAGAAACCTCTCCATTCAGTGTCAAGGAAACCTCCGAGGCCAAGATGGACGCAGCCTCGATACTGTTATCACCAGAAAAAGAGGAAGAAATTCTCCCAAGACGCTACGGACAGGTACACACTACCTGTGTCAGAGTCCGATCAGAAGAACTGCACCTGGGGTAAAGATACAAGAGAAAGACCAGGCCTACAATCCCGGTCTTAGTGGAAGAGGGATATAGTGATTGGAACCAAGTGGATCTTGTTGATTATGAGATCATTGACTGGCGACATTAACCTGGACCAGCCAAGAAGCCCTGGCTGACCAATATAAACAGTGGATTTAGAATCTCCTTAGTCAGGGGTCTGACTCTGAGCTGGCTGGCATAGCCAGTGTACTGTGCACAAGTAAATAAAGGATGACTAGGTGACGGGCTACCAGCCTCTGTGCAGTTTTTTTTTTTCACCCTAGATGAGCAATACCTTCATTTCTCAGTACGACAGGGTTTTGTTTTACTAGTTTGTCCCTCTTGGGTTGTCATTCCTTTACTTCATAACTGCTTAACAACACTTGCTTTCTTTTAGCAGCTGTGGAGGATGTGAATCATCTTTGGCTTTTATTCCAATCCCACAGAAGGGCGTGATTTTCCACTCCCTGAGGTAGCAAGGATAATGGCAAGTTTCAGGAACTAACAGGGCAAGAATCCAAAAATCAGCTTCACGCCTTTTGAGTTAAACCTTCACAATTAAGATCTCCCTTTTCAGATGGTAAGAGCACTTCATTTGCTATCAAGCATTAAGATGCCTATACACATGCATTTGCAGCTCATTAATTACCCTCCTCACCAGAATTAACTTCCCCTTCAAAATTAACTTCTGCCCCCTCAGGGTGTCCATATCATCATAGTTATGTGCTACACACTCTGCAATCTCAGTCACCATAGTGGGGACACGTTGGCCAAGGAGGAGATGCAGAAGCAAGAGGAAACCTCTGAGGAGGAAAGTGAGGGTGAGGAACCTGATGGGCCAGGAGAACTGTCAAAGTAAAGAAGACAGGCATTGGTCTACGGAGCTAGACAGACCAGAAAGAACCTCGTAGCCATTTACTTCCAGAGTGACTGAACTCCTGTTCCTGTCATTGTTTCATTACACGGCTTGCTGCCAGTCTTCTCCTAGCTAGGACTGACTTGTTTATCTGTTTGATTGTCTATTCAATAAAATGGTGATTTTTCGTTTTATCCTGGCTCTGGTATCCTCATCTCTGTAAACACTGAGATGCATGGGGAAACATTGTACACCTAAAGTAGCTGTAAGTACTTGCAATCCTGGATGTTTGTGTTTGAATGGTTGTACACGTGACATATGAGTCATGTCAAGGAGTCTACTGCCTGCGGAAATGCTTCTTCTGTAGCTTATACCCTCACTATTGTGGATCTGTTCCCTCTGTTCAGCTCTGCAGTGATGGTAAATTGATGTGTCCTTTGCCCATTTCCCACCTCGCACCCTTAAGCGTTGTAACATAGCTTTGAAAATGTGGGAGAAACTTTGCTCCCCGAAGCCTGTAGACAAATCACTCTCACACTTTGCTATTGGTGGAATGTTTCATATGAATGGCATGGGAACCCACAGAAAACAGGCCAGTATCTCTTTAGCCTATGTAAATCAAAATCCTTAGATGCTAATAAGGACCAGATGCAATTTTAGGCTTTTACTGGGCAAATTATTTGTTGCTCAAGGTTCCTATAGAATTGCACGCAGAAGTACATAAATAATTGTCCTTAAAGAATTTTCTTCATTTAAAGAAAATTGATATTTCGTTTCAGTAACACCTTTGGGATCAAGTGGAGCATTGATAGCACTTAGGGCCAATTGCAGGAAGTGAGAATTACCTCCTTTGACATCAGGGCTGCAAGTGGCAACAAGGACCCCCAGTAAAGTTGTTCAATGGAAATCAGGGAGAAAAATTTCCTTTGGTTGAAGTCCTATTTTTAGTACAAACCCAAATGTTGTGGTTGTTAGAGGCTCCAGGACATCTTTTCAGGAGTTCTTCAGGATAGTTTCCTCAAACTAACCATCTTTAACTGTAATATTCTTTCCATCATAAGGGCAGGAGTGCTGATGATTGCTCAGCAATAATATGACTCCTCCAAAACTGAAGCAACCAATATCTAAATGCAGCAATACCTGGACAATATCCAGGCTGGGGCTGACAGTAGCAATTAACATTCACACCATGCAACCAATGACATTTCCAACGAGAGAGAATATAAACATTGTCTCTTGACATTCTTTGGCATTACTGTCACTAAATCCTCCACTGTCAACATCCTGGACATAATGATTGACCAGAACCTGAACTGGACTAGCCATATATATTGGGGAGGCAATAGCCTGGTGGTATTATCACTAGAATTTAATCTAGCGGGGATGCAGGTTCAAATCCCACCACTGCAGATGGTGAAATTTGAATTCAATAAAAAATCTGGAATTAAGAGTCTAAGGATGACTGTGAAACCATCATCAGTTGTCAGAAAATCTCATCTGGTTCACTAATGTCCTTTAGGGAAGGAAACTGTCATGCTTACCTGGTCTGGCCTACATGTCACACCAGACCCACAGCAATGTGGTTCACTCATAATCACCCTCTGGGTAATTGGGAATGGGCAATAAATACAGGCAGTGATGCTTACATCCTTTGAGTGAATAAAAAACAACACAGTGGCTTGGGATGTTGCAACAAATAATACCTCCTGACTCCCCAAAGACTGTCCACCATCTACAAGACACATGTCAGGAGTATAATAGAACGCTCCGTACTTACCTGGATGAGTACAACTCCAACAAAATTCAAGAAGCTTCACACCATGCAAGACAAAGCAACCCATCTGATTGAGCAAGTATTCACCTACTTCAGCACCAACGCACAGTATCAGCAGTGTGTACTATCTACAAAACGCACTGCAAATATTCTCCAAGGCTCCTTAGACAGCACTTTCCAAACCTCCAATTATTATTATCTAGAAAACTGGGAAGCTCTACCATCTGCAAGTTCTCCTCCAAACCACTCATCATCCTGACTTGGGAAAAAAAAATCAATATTCCTTCAATGTTGCTGGGTCAGAAATCTGGAACCGTCTCCCCAACGGCATTGTGGGAATACCTACACTTCAGTGACTCAAGAGGACAGCTCACCACCACGTTCACAAGTGAAACTAGGGATGGGAAATAAATGCTGGCCCACCAAGCAATGTCTACATCCCATGAAAGAATGAAAAATAAAAAAGAGTCCTGCATGTTGCTGATCTCTCCACTTCATCATTATGTTCCAATCTCCACCAGCAGCTGTTGTGTGCTTACTCCCTGTACCATGTTTGCTTTAGAAACTCTGTGGAGGAGTTGACCGATCCCTCCTGATCTAGGCTGCCAGTCTGTGCTCCGAACGTGTGGGAATTTTACTGATGACATTTGGCAGGCAGCTGTGTGCTCTGCCCACCATCCACCCAAACTGAAAATCGGTGTAATTGTTTCCTGATTTTTAAAATTTGTTTCTGCAGGATTTCACTGTATTTATTGTTTGTTTTGTGATGACATGTTAACGTAAATAGTGCATTCTAAAGATTTTCTTCTTCTTGGACTCTGTTTTAGGATACTTCACTCAGATTTCTACTCTTGCTGATGTGCAAGAAAATGTGATGGAATACCTTCATGTTCTGAGCAGACCAAAGGTCATTGACCAGGAACATGATATTGTGTGGACAGAAGCGTACATTGATAACACAGTAAGTTAATACTCACTATTTTTGTGCATAACCAAAAGTGTCATAATGCAACATTTGGGCATGAAGAATCCTGTAGATCTAATGTGGACCCAAATTCCATTTGAAAGGAATCAGTCTTTCTGCTTTCTGTAACTTGCAAATTACTGTTAGGGGAAAATCTGAATAAATGTTCCATTTTACAAAACATGTTAACAACATTTTTTATTTGGGAATGTATTTGTGATTTTCTTAATTGCTCCATCTTTTTATTGCTGTTTTCTCTAGGTAGAGAAAAGATAGTTAAAAAGAATAGTTAAATAAAGGAAAATATTTTTAATTCAAAATTATTTTCATGGTATTAACTTCGAACTCCACAAGGATTTTAATGGTAGTATGGAGTTGAAAAGTGTTAAGCTAAAGAAACCATCAGAAAACAAAGAGAAGTTAGGCAGCTGAAATCTAGCAATTAAGTCTGGCAAGAGGGAAAACATGGAATGAGAGAACAAGTGTTGCCATCTGTAATTTGTGGCATTGCAAAACTGATTACGCTTGGTTGTCCATTCCAGTCCAGATGGTTTCATTAAATTTAATAGCCTCCAGAGATTTTAATAGCAGTGTTAGGCATAAGTGAAACATACTGTGGCACTTCATGGCTCATCCTGCAGACACTAAAACTCTAGCCCAGGTTATTAACACCGTGGTGAAGACACTTTTGCATCTGATAAAACATCTTAACAAACAATGTTGACAATGTGGAATTTGAAACTATTTTTCTCTGATTGAGATGCGTTTTGTTTTTATATGAAAGTGGGCATTGGACGATTATGAATCAGAAGCTCATTTTATATCCCTTCTGGAAAATTTGGGACGGATGTAGAACATATTGCCAATTCACTGTCACCCTTTTCACATTATTGCAATTTAATTATTTGAGTCACAGTTTGCAACGGAGATGAAAATATTATCAAACGCACTGTTGTCTGACTGCATTTGACCACAGGGCTGCAAATACCCTCATTTTGGCAGGCTAAGCTTTACCCCTGTGCCTCTGTTAATAAAGCCAAAGATGTCATGTCTTTGTACTAATCTCCTCAACCTGTTGTGTCACCTTAAAAAAAGTGTGTTTATAGACCCATCAAGTTTCTCTGTTCCTAGGTTCCCTTTAATATTGTGCCATCAGTTTATTTTTTTTATCACCTCAAGTGTATTACTTACATTTTCCATTTATTACATTTTCCATTTTAAATGTTATTTCCCCTTTGCTTGATCATTTAGCCAGTTGCCCATGTCCTCCTGTTACTATCCTCCTCACTGCTAACTACGTTGCTGATTTTGGGTCATCTACAGACTTTTAAATTATAATCTGTATATCCAAGATCAAGTCAAAGTCAATTTTGGATCTTAAAAAGAGCAGTGAATCACAAACTGACCTTTGGGAACACCACTGTATGCTTCCCTCAAGTCTGAAAAATAACTGTTCAGCACTATTCTCTTCTTTCTGTCCCTTAGCTAATGTAGTCATCAAACTACCAATACCCCTTTGATCCTATGGATTAGTAGTGGTTTATAAATGATAGATTTATTTTTAGGACATAGAATAATTAAAGGTATAGTGTTATAATGATTGTGCATTAAACATACTTTTGAACAGCACCGAGATTTTCAATTATCAAATTTACAGGCTGCATTGCAACACAGCGACACTGCCTGACAAAAGCCAAACAGACAGAACAATTTGGCACTGAGCACATAAGGAGATATTAGGGCAGGTGACCAGAATCCTGGTCAAAATGGCAGGTTTCAGTGATTAAAGTGATTGAAAGAGAGAGGAAAGGAGAAGTTGAGGGAGGGAATTCCAGAATTTAAGACCTTGGCACCTGAATACAGTCACCAACAGTAGAACATTTAAAAGCAGGTAATATTAAGGTACCCGGATTGGAGAAGTGCATATATTTCAAAAGGTTTTAGGGTTGGAGAGGTTACAGAGACAAAGAGGAGCCAAGAATTTGAAGGCAAGATGAAAACGTTAAAATTGTTGTTTAACCAATACCCACCATAGGTCAGCAAGGGTGGTCACGGTTAAACAGGAACCAGTTGCAAATTAAGTGATCGGCAGAGTTTAAGATGTGTTCAAAATTTATAGAGTTCATTGTGAGAGCCCAGAGTGGGGAATATTGATATCATTAAGTCTATGGTACAAAGTCATGGATGAAGGTTTCAGCAACAGTGAAGCAGAAGCGGAGCCAGGTGATGTTGTGTCGGTAAAAGTAGACAGTCTTAGTGATGGAGCAGATGTACAGTCAGGTGCACATCCCAAAAAGAATGAGAACAGTCTGATTCAATCTCCATTGCAAGATGGAGTCAGCGGCTAGGGAGCAGAGTTTATGATAATGGCTGAAGATGCCAGTCTTTATCCCACTATTTACTTAAAGGAAATTTTATCTCACTGTACTCAATGTCAGACAAGCAACCACATAACTTACAGTTGATGGACGGTAATCGGGAGAGGTGATGGTAAGGTAGAAGCTGACTGTTGTCATGTGAGGACTGACACTGCGTCTCTAGTTGTAGCTGATGGACAGCAAGTAGATGCAAAATAAGAGAGGATGAAGATTAGATCCTTGTGGCATTCCAGAGATAACAGTGTTGGAGAGAAGTCATTGTAAGTGATTCTCTGGCTATGATGGGATAGATGAAACCAAGTGAGTTCCATTTGGATGACAGTGAGGAAGTGTCAGTGGAAGATACGCGGTGTGGTCAACTGTATCAAAGACTGCAGGCAGGTCGAAAAGGACAGGATGAAAGTTTATATTTGTTACAGTCGCCCTTGCTGGCTGTTATTTCTGGATTGGCATCTCACTTGCCTTGCCACATCACTACCCAGTAGCCAAAGTGCAGCCCTATTATCCAGAGGACATTAACAGCAAGTTGTGAATCAAATCAAAATAGTGATCTTGTTTGAAAATTTGAGTGGTTTTGGCAGACATACACTTCAATTTAAAAAAAAGGACTTTTTTCCAAATTCATACTGCTGTTTGAGAATTGGGGTCACACCCATGATTCCTAATGTGTGGATCAATGGATAAAATTCCCCGCCAGTACGAAATTTTTAAGAAAAAGCAGCCCTGCAATATTCATAGAATTTAAAAGATTAAAGTAATTATTTTATCCTTGCACTGAAAATGTTGAAATTCAACTTTAGCAAGGATGAAAGGAAGACATGTTCAGACCATATTTCATATTTTTCAATCCCTTTCCCCATTCCAATTTAATTTCATTTTCATTGGTTCGTAACATTGTAAGAAACAAAGCTCCATTTGCAAATTTGAGTTGGTCTGAGGCCAGAACTGCATTTGTCTTTAGAATGGCTCTGACAGGATGTGAATGCCAAATATTGCTTACCATTTGAGAAATAGTGAGAAATTGTCTGTATTTATCTGGGTGGAGGTGATCTCGGGGAGCACCTCATATAGGCCAGTTTTTTTTTCTGCACTCCAAGTCAAGTTTGCTTCTCCTGGATCGACAAAACTCAACAATTAAAATTTCTGACAATTCCTTGAAACACTCGTTGGACCGAAGGGTCTGTTTTCATGCTATATGACTCTATGACAGTATGTTCGCTCTAACTAAGTGGAGCATGCAAATCCAGGTCCGTTGTCTTGCCTGTAAATCAGTCCTAAACAGTGTGCCTCAAACAGGCGTTATGTTTCTTATTAGCTTTATATGCTTGTTTCAGGTGTGGGTAAAGCTGCATCAGTTTTTTATTCTTTCCCAGCACAGCAAGTGACATTTCCAACTGGAAATATTTCATCATTGTCATCATAGAATCCCTACAGTGTGGAAACAGGCCCTTCGGCCCAAGTCCACACCCACCCTCAGAGCATCCCACCCAGACTCATCCCCCTAATCTACACATCCCTGAACACTACTGGCAATTTAGCAAGGCCAATCCACCTAGCTTGCACATCTTCGGATTGTGGGAGGAAACCGAAGCACCCAGAGGAAACCCACGCAGACACAGGGAGAATGTGCACACTCCACACAGACAGCCACCCGAAGGTGGAATCGAACCCGGGTTTCTGATGCTGTGAGGCAGCAGTGCTAACCACTAAGCGACCGTGCCACCCCAAATCCATTTCCCTACATCTCCACAACAGGTACTCCATCCAAATAGTATGTGGAAAAAATAGGTGCTGTACAAACCAACTTGTAGGCCACTGAAACCGCATAAAAATATCAAAATTTGTTTTTACACAATAGATTCAATGAGAGAAATTACAATAAGTTACAAACAATTTCCAGAGCAGAAACTTTTGAGGGTGAATCTGGTTTTTTTTAAATCTTAAATTACAAATCAAGTTATTACTTGCTATAATGTTGGGCAGATGGGACTTGTGTAGTTTAGGATTACAGTTAACATGGACTGGTTGAACCAAAGGGTTTGTTTTCATGCTGTATAACTGTATGATTCTATGAATATCTGGTGGAAAATATTCATATTTTCATTAGTATATAATTAAAATGTATTGATTGATTAACTCAGCATTCAGTTGCAGTGCATGATGTACTATCCATATTCGATGAATAAAAATGCGCTTTGCAGCAATAAAAGCCAATAATGGGTATATTAAGATCCATTAACAGATGATGTATGGCTGGAGAATGGACAAATCACTGTCATTAATTGTTCTCCTTTCCTTTCTCTTATGCAATAGCTCCCACAGGCTAAAAAGGTAACATTTTGATTCCATTCCAGTTGATGTCATATATTCATTGATACCAGTGTCACTGCCAGTTAGTTCAATCTTGTTTAATTGTGGCAGTGTAATCTAGTTATCCTGGTCAACTACAGAAAGAACGAAGGACTACATATATAAATACTACTGAAATTTTATTCACCCTTTTAGGAAAATGTAACTACCAAAATAGTCACCGTAATAATAACCTAAATAACTTAAAAGTCTCATACTAACATAGAAATCTTTTAACGTAGGAGTCCAACCCTTCTTGCAGCATTCATCTAAAACATTTCAATAAGATACTGAGATAGTAGGAACTGCCGATGCTGGAGAATCTGAGATAACAAGGCATAGAGCTGGATGAACACAGCAGGCCAAGCAGTATCAGAGGAACAGGAAAGCTGATGTTTTGGGTCTGCTTTCCTGCTCCTCTGATGCTGCTTGGCCTGCTGTGTTCATCCAGCTCTGCACCTTGTTATCTCAATATGATACAAGTGGCTTTTGCTATCAATATTCTCTATCATTAACAGTACAGGCTCAGATGAATGGTTCTGGTTTCTCTCCCTGTTAAAAGTATTAAAATTCATAAAATGTCCTCTAAAGGATTTGGACATGCATGGTTTACATACAGTCATCAACTTTCTTAGCCATAATCCAAGGAATTGTACTTACCGAATAGATATTCATGAATGCATCATAAACCCCCCGGCTCTCAATAGGAAGATAGTTAACTTCTAAGAACAAGTGAGTTCAATTTTTTTGACTGAAATCAAGAAGGTTCACGACCATCACACTATTTTACAGATACAAGAAATGACATCAAATGTGTTTCTCAGATCTCACTATGTATTATGGAATGATAGTTAGACGTATACTGTAATGCAGAACAGGATGATGTGACCTTCTTGAAAAACATGGAGATGTGAATGACACAATAGTTCCTAACTATCTTCAAAATAAAACATTCCTCTTTCTTTAAAAATATATAATGTCTCATATCAGTATCGTGGGTGTAATCTTCAGTTTTGCACACTAAGTGTGGTGTCAGTTTAAAAGTGGGAGTTATTTTTGCTCCAGGATGGGTCAGGTTGTCTTGCACGATTATGTGTTTCTTAGCTCTTTCTGTACACTTGACTGCGTAGAACACAAAATCTTATAGGACTGATGGACAGGAAGTTCTCACCCAGCCCGAACCTGTGAGGGTCAAACTTTGAGCGCCATATTTTACAACACTTCATTCTCTTCAAGCTGAGGCCACAACTCAACCTGTGCTGGTAAACCAAAGGACCCTTTATGGACCCAGACAGACCAGATCATGGTAGTGGATGGCATATCATTATAGGGAGCAAGAGTGATTGTCCTGAGCAAAGGTCACCACCAGATACTGGCTGAATTACACCAGAGTCATCCAGGAGTGTTCAAAATGAAGATGTCATTAAGAAGTTATGTCTGGTGGCCAGGATTGGATGCAGACATAGCTACTTTGGTCTGGCAGTGACCACTGTGATAACAAGGACATATATTACTGCTAGCACCTCCCCTACATTCATGGGAATGGCTGGGTAAAGCCTGAACCCGGCTACAGGTCGACTATGTAGGTCCTTTCATGGGCTCAATATTCTTAGTCATTGTGGATGACCACTCAAAGTGACTAAATATTCACAGAGTTCGTTCATCAAACATGGGGATGACAATAGAAAAACTGCACATATCATTTGTAACACACGGACATCCTGAAGTGTTGGTCACAGATACAGGCCATCGTTTACCAGCAGCGAATTTGAGTACTTTCTAAAGTTGAATGTTATTCAACAGACAAAGACAGCTCCATACCACCCATTATCCAGTGGTCTGGCAGAAAGAGCAGTCCAAACTTTGAAGGCAGGCTTAAAGAAACAGCCTACAGTTTCAACAGATAAGGACAGTTTCCTATTTCATTTTGGGATTACCCCTTTTGCAATTTCAGAGAGAGTTCCAGCAGTGTTGCTAATGGAGAGAAAACTCTGCACCAAGTTAAATCTGATCTTCTGGACCCGGGGGAGCAGAGGGTGAAACAGCATCAAGAATGCCAATGCTGGACACAAGACTCTGCTAAACCAGAGAGACAGTTTACCTCAGGGGATGACGTTTGGTGTAGGACCCATGGGAATGGCCCTGCATGGGTAAGAGGCATGATCAGTGTGAGGTCAGGTCCAGTGACATATAAAGTTCTGGTTGGTGCAAAAGTCCTGAACAAGCATGCGGACCAAACAAAAGCTGCAAACTTCGAAATGGCGCGGGAGCAAATCATGCCCTTCCTTGACAGCCTTTCCAACCGTTCTGGAACCTGTGGGTTCTCCCTCTCCATCAAGCATTGAAAATACCTCAGAATCTGAGATGGACATGGCAAATGTCATTGCCTCAATACCTTCTCCAACTGAAGAAGAGTGAATTTCTCTTGAGACGCTGCAGGTGCAAGAGACGAGCAACTATGCATTACATGCTGCCTGTGTTCAAGGAAGTGTTTAAGGAACCTGATCTAGGAGGAGCTACGAAAAAAAACAGAACCGGCCTGTGTCCTAGGACTCAAAGGAGTAGCAATGTAATGATTGTAACAAGGTCAGTCAGATGGACATCATAGAATATGAGTTCCCTGATTGGGGCTGTTAATTCTGTCCAATCAGGAGGCCCTGGCTGACAGATAAAAACAGGAGTGTCAGACATCCTGTTCACTCTGAGAGCTGCCTCTGAGGGAGCTAGATCAGTGTCAAGGATTTTTGACATGTAAATGAAGGGTGGCACTTGATAAAGTGGCAAAGAAGTTCAATGCCACTCTGATTTTCAGTGCCACAGTTACGTGCTTCTTTCCAAGTCATGCTGCTGAAGATCTTCCTGTAGAAGGTGACAGATGTGGGTGGTGGCATCCCAGGTTTTGTGAAGAATCCTGTGACATAGGTGTTGAGTTAGTCCACACCCATCCAGCTCCCCATGCTCATACTTACCCTGATACCAAATCCAATTCGAATACTCTTTCAACCTCAAGCACACTACATCATTGCATTCAGTGCCCTCTTCTCAACATGCAAGGCCTACCCTTCTTTCACCTCCCACCACTGTTGCTCTTCCCAGTTGTCTCATTCCATGCCTCCAAACCTTCCTGCCACCCCAACCGAACATGACATTCAAGTTACTTTCAACTCATTCCTAGCAACCTTTGCAACTTTAGCCATCCCTTTTCCACTCAGCCTTGTTTGACTGCCTTGAACAGCTTTCCTGCCATGATCTAATCTGGCCACCTTGTTTAGTTGCCTGGAGAGGCTGCATTTCTTATGTGGTAGCCCTGTGACCGGAGAAATGCCTTGCAAGACCTGTTCTGCAGGAACCAGACATTTAAGGAAGTCTCAGTAAGAGCATGGCACAGTGAATATCACCAGACTGTCCAGAAAGAAGTCGACCCCATCAGGCACACTCCTCACATGTATGTGAAGATGAGTTTTACTGACTTTTATTGTGACCATGACTGTAACTCCAGCTTCACTAGATAGCAAACTGTCCCATTCCCTGCTTCATTTTGGGTCTACCCCTCTTGCAATTACAGAGATAGTCCTAGAAGACTGGAGTTACAGTTTGAGTATTTGTGACATGTTAATGAATGTAAAAGCACTGCCCGACCTTTACCATCAGGAGGTCAACTCAACTGAAACTTTCTTTAACTTATTACTAAAACCAGAAACACTATGCACGTGAGGGTATCCAGCTTCACAGTGCCATCTCCAGCAGCTCTATGAGGCTGATTATTTTAGCCTTAAAGTTTAGATCTGTGAAATAAATGGTGTCTCTCTTGGATCTCCCATCTTCATTTGCTTTGGGACAGGAACTTGATCAGAAGGATTCCCAGACTTGATTGGAACTATACATCACCTCCAGGGCCTACCCATTAGTACCCATTTGCAAATTAGCTGATTCAGTCTGTTCATTGTGTTTCTTCAGAGGGTTGCAGCTTGCTCACAAAGCAACACTGGTGCCAACTGTCAGTCTGCTGCAGGCAAGTCTCATAGGGGAACCCATTAGCTTACTAATATTCAGGAACACTGTCAAATGAGTCCTGCGACCGTAAGCCTCTTACAGTAACAAAGTAACATTGGTTAAAATGTAGCTCTCCTCTACAACTATTAAGCCTCCTACACATTATGTTGTTCATTTACACTGAGAATCATTCGCTTTTTTCCGACCAATTACTCTGCATGTGTCTCTATAAATTGCAAAAACTTCACATCAACAACAAAGCTGACAATTTTTCCATTATTGAAGCTAACCATGCATTTGCTTGGGAACTATTCTTTCAGTCTTAACCCTTTACTTCTGTTACAGAGATTGTATGTTGTCAAGTGGCAGCCTGATTATTCCAAATGAAATTTAGGCTGGAGAAGTGTGGAATATGTTTGCTGTGTGAACATGAGAAGGAGCCAGTAAAGAAGTTGGTGTTCTGCAAGTGTTCATAAGTGAGAAGAGAATGCTGTGTTTGCTATTGTATAGCCTTCTGCTACACAAGGCATAATTGTTGAGCTTCTTTCACTGATTCAGCTCATGCAGAGGAGCTGACAACTTTAGCAATCTCTCTCAGTGCCAGGTACATTTTAGGACCTTTTCCAGCTGGAAGAAAATGTCTCTCCTTACCCTGACCTCGTCTAGTATGACCTCAGTGAGGCTTCATACACCCCTGAGAAGCACTGTCTGCTGCTCATGTCAATTGTGAGTACTCTCCCCTTTAGTCAGAAGTGGATCAAATCCAATAGCAGGACTGAGCACAGAAAAATATAGTCTGTTGCAGTACTCGGGGATCGGTGCGCTGTCAGATCAAGGCCCTACCTGCCTCTCACATGGCTGTAAAAGCCTGAATGGCACTTTCTCAATGAACTGCAAGGCACTTACCTTCAGTTTCTCTCAATCAACAATGCAAAAATGCATTATCTAGTTATAATTACATTACAGTTTTTGGAAACTGAAATAGGAATTGACTGCTGCTTTTCCCATGTCATAACACACAATTTATGTGCTGCTTGCATTAGAAGCAACAGACAAGGCTTACATTTGTTATTTTGCAGTAAATTAAATACGTATTTGCAGCAACGATATAACCATTATTGAAGAAATTCCAATGGTGAAAAGCTCACCGTGTGGGTAGTAATATATTAGTATGTGCAGAGAATTGTTTAATGAACAGGAATAAAAGTTGGGATAATGGATCATTTCCGGTTACAAACTGTAACTGATGGGGTACCCCAGGGATCACTATCGGGGCTTCAATGCTTTACAATCCATGAAAGCAATGATGATGTGACAGACCGGCATTGTAGCAAATTGTAGCTGATCTCACAGAGTAAATAGGAAAGCAAGTTGTCAGGAGTTCACAGAGGTATGTAGATTGTTATGCAGATAGATTAAGTAAATGAGCAAAAATTTGGCAGATGATGTATAATATGGGAAATTGTGGATATTATTTTAATGAAGAGAGACTGCAGAACGTTGCGGCACAGAGCCAAATGATTCAAGATGGCGGCGAAGTACCAGCTTGCATGCGGGCTCTTCCTACAACTGTACAAGGCATTGGTGAGACTGCACCTCCTGAAGTCTTGTGTACCATCTGGTCTCCTTATTGAAAGAGCGATCTACATGCATTGCAGACGGTTCATGGAAGGTTATTAAGGTTGCCTCCAGGGATGAAAGGGTTTCATGAGGAAATATTGAGCAGGTTTGGCCAATACTCGTTAGAATTTAAAAGCAGGTGTATGTGACTGTAGAGGCAGTATAGTTGCTGGGGGAATCTAGAAATGTGGGTATAGTTTTAGAATAAGAAGACTGCCATTCAGGATGGAGATAAGGAGGAGTTTCTTCTTTCAGAGAGTTGTTAACTTTGAAATGTTCTAACTCAAAAAGCAGTGAAGTCTGGTCCATTTATTATATTCAAGGTTGAGTTAAACAGATTTTAGATCTGCAAGTGAGTCAAATGTTAATGGGGCGGGCAGGAAATGAACGTAAAGTCACAATCAGATCAGCCACCTTATTTAATGGTGGAGCAGGCTCAAAGGGCAGCATGGCTTCCTTTTGATCCTGTGTCTTAAGTTTACTTTCTTATGTTTATGTTCTTATAACAAAATTCCAGATTAATGATTGAAGATTGATAGTGCTCTCTGTACAGGAAAACATTCTGAACTCTTGCTGGTTTAATTTGTGAATCCTTTCGCTATTCAAGGCAATACACAGACAAAAGCCTTTCAGAGATGTTCTGCAATAGCTGAAGTTATGTGAGATGATAGAATGACTGCTAGTGCCACTATCTGACACTGCTTCAAACATTTGAGAAGCCTTTGTGAAGTGGAAGAATCGATGAACACCTTTTGAGAAAATACTTCCTCACCTGACACCCCTCCATTCATGTGACTAGTGCTGAATATCATAATTGGATGACCTGAAATCTGCATGGTGTCTCTTCTGTGGATAAAGCACTTTACAAGTCCCCCAGTTTGTCAGTACTAACAGTGATAGAATTCTTCACCTTGGTGTCCACTGTCCCAATGCATTAACCATAACATTCATGAAAGAACAAAACAGAAATTGCTGGTGAAGCTCAGTAGGTCTGGCAGCATCTGTGGTGGTGGCATCCACTGGAAGTGATGGATATGGTGGCTAACGATCCTTTGAATGTGGATACTGTAGGGCTGGTAAGTGAGGACTGGGTGACCCTATCCCTGCTGTGGAAGGGAAAAGAAGGGGTGAGGGCTGAAGTGTGAAAGATGGGTTGGACATAGCTGAGGTCCCTGTCAACCATGGTGGTGGGGAATCAAGGCTTGTTGTCATACAGGATTCAAACAAGGTCACATGACTTCCCCCCCTCCTCCTTTTTACCTTAAATTAGAGAGACAGTCCTGCACATAACAATCTGAGAAATGTTATGGCATATTACAATTGGATGTTCTCCCTGAAACAGATGCTAGCCAATCAGAAGTTGGCAACTGTTAGTGTACCAATAGTGCAAATGTGAGCCATGGCTATTGTTGGTACTAGACAATGGCAATGAGTTGGAGAGCTGTAGTGGATCAGCACCTTTTAAAGTGTTTGGGAGGGCAGTTGGGGAATTGTGGTTTTGAGAGTTCAAGGGCAACATTAAACCATTTAGAACACCTTGGAAGACCATTCCACAGACCCAGTTATGGAACATCTTCCTCAACCACTGCCAGTGATGCAGAGGATCCTGCTGTTGCTTGGCAAGGCCTTCCTTGCACTCAGTAAGAGGCATTGGTTGCCCACTTACAGGCTTTAATTGGCCATTGGCGCACAAGCCAGCCAAAACCATCCACGCTGCTGGTATAATATAAGGCAGGGAGGGGTTTGGGTGGTAAACAGGCAGCCTACTAGATTTAATGTAAGCTACTGCTTTCAAACCCAATAACAGATGAGCAGCTTATTTAAATTCACTTAGCTTAAACTCACTCCCCTGTATCTCAAATCTCATAGACTCCCATCAATTTTGTTCCATTCTTTTAGAATGAAAACTCAACCTTCATAAACATTCTGCTTAATTTTTAACACAGAAATAGTTCACCCTGCTCATCACAGCAGTAGCTCTTTCTTCCCCAAACAGCAGTTATTCCTTTTGGGTACCTTTATGTGTCTTTCTTTAATGTCCAAAGAAGTAGCTGTCTCCCTTTCTGTCTCAAGGCGAGAAAATTCACTTGACTTTCAATACACATCGTTTTCTTTCCCCATTACAACCTGATCACATGGGTCTGTCTCCAGACAGATGTTTCGTGTGATTACATCTTGGTCTTCTGAGCATTCTGTTTCACTTAATATTAAACAATATATTTTAAAACTTAGTTGTTTAAGGTTAATATTCATAATACAATCAAGCTGCTTTTAAACATAGTTGCATTTTAAATCTATTTGACTTAATTATTTAAATAGTAACTGGACTGAACTACATTTCAAAAGGCTAACCACATTGAACTTTTGCATGCACACAGTTTCTAACCTTTTGTGAGTTTCCAAATAAATATAAACAAATAAATCAAATTAAAAATAAATATAAATTATTATTTATATGAATGGTAAAAAAGCATTTTATGAATTACATTTTCCTTACCTAAACTCAATAACAAAAGAATAAGCAAAATAGAATATGGTTATATTCGTTTTCAGTCAATGTTTAAACTGTTAAATATAATTTTCATTTTCAGATATTTAAGTCCTTCTGGATGAAAATTAGTCCAGACAGCAATTAGCTTTAATTGACAAAACTACATCAATTTAAGAAGATATATGATGTTTATGCTTTACTTTGCAGTCATCTGAAAATGAACTACTGAGCTCCAAACAGACCAAAATGACTTCACCTGTTTTAAATGATGCTTTCTAATTTTACAACTCAATAGTTTAAAATTGTCTTGTCCAGTGGCTGTTGTGCAGGTTGAAAACAGTATGGTGTGTTTCCTAGCTGGAAATCGAAAGGATAGCATTTGAGTTTTAGGTGGGAATAAATTCCATTAAGTATTCTTTGCAATAAAATCAACAAACAAAATACAGTGGGTTGCTAGTATGATGAATGTATATAAACATGACTTTAAAATAGAGGTCAAATGTGGGTAACAGAACTAGTTTAATATATCGACATTATTGATTTTATTCAAGATTTATTTTGGTATGCACTGGATAATTTATGTCAAAATTCATATGAAACCTTAGTTTGGAATTCAGCATTCTATAATAAGTGCCTTATGATATCTAAGGTACAACAATTGGTTCATGATTTGACTACATTTACAAGGAACCACTTGGTAAACAGTAACAGAAGGCAAAATATGTTCATCCGAAGAGTGATCATGATACTTGATAAGACATCAAAATAGAAACTCATTCAAGCCCTGGAAAAACACAACTGGTTGGAATTTCTTTTTCTGTTTTTTGACCTTCGTTCATGCCCTCTGTCGCAAGAGTTGTCATTCTGCTTCAAATACTTAATTTGATTTAGAGAACCATATAGCCGTGCATGAGATTATAATATGTCAGCCTTTACTAATGTTATAAGTGTAACCTCTAAATGGAAAGCAACCGCATATAAAAAGAAAATCTACTGTTCTGGGACATCCATGGTTTAGATTTGCTTTCTGTAGTAGAAAAGACTACACTCAGTAACCTAGAAATGCCATCAGAATAAATCTTATCTTTCAGACGTTTACAATGTCTTGTGAACTTTGTCTAAAATTTAATTTTGTTATCAATACATTAATAATACATTACATGCTTAACCAAATATTGTATTTAAATATTGGCAAACTGAAAAATGATCATTTTCCCCTTACTGTTTTGGTCCTATCTTTCCTTTTCTCACTGAAATCTTTAGTTATGTTGTCCCTGGAATAACCTTAAGTATTTTTGGAACTGGTATGATTACAGCTGGAGAATATGGAATGGGTATATTCAATAGTAGAATTATAGCATATTGTAGGCAGTAAACAGGTTTTATTTTGCTAATATTCTGGTGACAACCTCACTATTTCTACTGGTGAACTTATTCAACATGAAATTGTTTATATTACTAGAAGAGACTAAAGCTAATGACAAGTGGAAAATATGTTATGCAGTTATCACATCATTTGGAACAATAATTCTTACCAATTTCTGCAATATTCAGGAGAGAATTAGCATCAGCTGATAAAACGCTTTGCTTCACAGCTGGAAGTATGATAGAAATGAAGCTTCAGCACAGGGGAATTAACTGTTGAATAGAGAAAATAGCTTTAAAGATTTCCTCTTTGAAATCAAAACTATTTCATGTTAGCAATCATAAGAATGGACAATGTGACTTTAATTTTCTACAAGGTAACCATGATTTCTCCTAATTGTACTCTTCATTCTTTAGCTTGTTGCTGATTCTGAGCGAGTTCTAATGACAACAATTGCAATGCCTGTGTTTAGCAAGAAGAATGAGACGGTGAGTATTCCTTGCTTGTGATTGACAATAGTACAGAAAATATTTTGGGAGGAAGAAGGCACAGAGATTAAATGTAATCTGCAATAATGTGGGGAAACACTGGAAAAAGTCAGGCTGCTTTCATGTACATGTTGACATCAGCTTAGAAAAGTATTGTAGGAGGCCAATAGCCTATTTTCCAGCCTGCATTTGCTTTGTGGCTTTTTGAGGTGAGAGAAAGAAAGTGAGGGCATGCTGATTATTAGGCATTAGATTGTTCAGTGCAGTGAAATAAATTAACAGAAATAAAATATTTAAACATAGTTGGTCAAGGTTAAATAGTGAGATTCTTTCTCTGGGAAGTAACTGGATGTATGGTTTTCATATTTTGATAGCGCACGCAAGGTATTCTTCTGGGTGTGGTCGGAACAGATGTTCCGGTGAAAGAGCTTTTGAAAGTTATTCCAAAGTATAAGGTAAGATCACATATGTAGCTTCTTTGACAATCATGAAAGTATCAATTCTCGTACAAAGAAATTAAAAACGATCTGGGTGGAATTTTCACAGTTGGCTGGCCCTGATTTCTTGCCATGTTTTGGAGAAACCCTGGAGAAACTGGCTGCTAAAGTTGTAGCAGATGATTGGGAAAAAGAACCTCACTGGAATTCTGCTTATTTGCATTTTTATGTATTATAGCCATATTTCTCGATGATTGATAAACATTTACATTAAAAATTAATGTGGAAATTTAACAAATGTATTAGATTTAAGCAGTATTAAAATATGTTTGGACCAATAAACATAAATGAATGATAGTTGCATAATAATGTAGATAAACATAAGGTTTCAGTTTGATGGAAAAAGCAACTGGGGACCTCATGTATTCATCCCAACACATAAGGAGATTACCTTTTGATTTTAGCTTGGGCCTGAATGGGAAGAGGTTGGTGGTGTCACATTGACTTTCTTGCCTAGCCAGAGACCAGGTGAACATCCATATCTCATGAAACTTTTGCCACCAACAGCATTTGGCTACAAATCCAGTGGTTAGACTACGATCCTTGCGATGGTATTTGTAAATGGTAGAAGTGCTAGAAACCTGGAGAAGCACAACTTATAATATCACTAGCAACAAAAACTGAAGTTGCTGGAAAAGCTCAACAGGCCTGGCAACATCTGTGAAGAAAAAATTTCAGGTCTGGTGACCCTTCCTTAGAGTTCTGTTTTTGTTCCTGATTTACAGCATCTGCAGTTCTTTCGGTTTTTATTCTATAGTATCACTAAGCCCTGTTGTCAGAGTAACCAAGCACAAAATTTCTGTATATCACAAAATTATAACTTTAAACAGCCCTCACTAATACAGGATTGTCAAATGCACGGTACTGTCTTCATGTTTAAATAGATAGCTTCAACATCACATTGAAGATAATTTATGAATATAGACAGAATCTTATAAATTAAGGAAATCAATCTAAATTTAAAGGGATAAATATTTCAGGAAGAAATATTTTTGGACTTGAGTGTGATCCTTTAATTTGTAATGACCAGAAGAGGTAAGAATAATTGGCATTTTTTTAGCTCTCTCTCAGATGATTGGAACAAGTAATTGTATTCTTTTTTAATGCAATTATCACACTTCAAATATTGTGAAATAAACTAGATAGGAATGAAGAAACCAAATTACAAGTCTTTTGTTGAATGGAAGAAAGAGGAATTTTATACCTACTACCCTAATAAGTAATAAAAATGTGATACAAGTACACACTAGACAGAGGTAATAAGCTTAAACAAAGAGTGTCCATCCAGAAAGTTGCTCAGAAGCAGCTTTTGAAAGGTTATTCATTTGTGAGTTCTGGATACTTGCTTCTTTCTGTTTGAAGCAGGATTCTTTACTGGTAACTTGCATACCAATATGTAACCTCCAAAAATCAACCAAGAAATACACATCTGCATTTCAATGCACTGTTATAGAGATGTTAATTTCTGCTCATACTCATCCTTGTTTATTGATGATTTCATGATGTCCTGATCCCAGCTGTAGGTAATACTGGACAAGTTGGATTCCAGACTGAAACTTGGCTCTGTAGACCTTTTGGTTTTCATATAGAGAGACATATAGATGAGGTCTTATCAAAGAAACAACCAGAAATGCAGATTCTACCCTTTTTCTCAGAAATCAACCCCAGTGAACTATAACTTATGTCTTCATTTTAAAATTTCTTACTAAACTGATGAGATTGCAACTATTTTCTTTCATGACTTGCTGCACATACCATTATTGTCTCACCCCAAGATGCACACCACCCAGGATAACTCAGTAATTTTTCTCACTGTACTCTAAGAAATAAATTCAAGGCTTTGACCACTGTTAAGATGCTGAATGACACGACTCTGTGTGATCTTTGCTCTTTAACTCATAGAATCCTTACAGTGTGGAAACAGGCCCTTCGGCCCAACAAGTCCACACCAACCCTCAGAGCATCCCACCCAGACTCGTCCCCCTTTAACCTCCCCTAATCTAGGCAAAACTGGCCCCCTTTTCTGGCCCCGGCCCCTCCTCCTTTAGATAGTAAAATTTGAAGTCCAATAAGCAACAATTATCTCACCAGGTAACTTGTTGAGTTATTTAGCTCAGTCACGTGATTTCTTAGAATGTCTGTCTTTTGCTCACTGTTTCAAATGACTTTCTGACTCCCTAAAACAAAAGTAGGTCCGACCTTCACATCAATGAAAAGTAAAAATGCATTTATCTGTCATTTAGAATCCATGTTTCTATAACACAATGATGGATCAGAACCCCAAAAATCACGCAGATTTATTGAATCTTTAATTCTAACTTTATCTTTTCTAAAAGAAAGATGTATCAGCCAAAAGATGACTGCAATCAATGACTTGCTGGTAGATCTATGTGGACTTATGGAATGCCAAACCTGTACAAAGTCAGAGAAATTTCAGACAGAAAGACTAAAAGGGAACAGATAATGAGAGGCTGACTAGAATTGTAGAATTCCTACACTGAGGAAAGAGGCCATTCAGCCCATCAAGTCTGCACTGACCCACACAGACCCAGTTCCCCCACCCTATCACTGTAACTCTGCATTTACCATGGCTAATCCACCTAGCTTGCACACCCTTGGGCATCATGGGGTAATTTAGCTTGAGAACAGCCATTAAACACCAGTGACTCTGCAGTGACTCTGAGTGCTACCGACCAGTTGCCATTGAAAGGAACAGAGAATAAAGCATTTTAATCAATCTACAAAGTTAAGAATCTTATTCACCAATGTCAACACTTTCACTACCATTGAATGTCATGGCCAAGATGTCTGATTATACACCCTTTACAAAAGACGCATTTTGTAAATGTACATGATCTGTACATTTGTGAAAAACTTCTATCATTTTTTTGGAGATAAAAGGTACTGCAGATGCTGGAGAATCCGAGATAACAAGCATGGGGCTGGATGAACACAGCAGGTCAAGCAGCATCATAGCAGGAAAACTTGACGTTTCGGGCCTAAACCCTTCATCAGAAAATTTTTTTGGACTTACTTCTTATTCTGAATCTGTGGTTTTAGTTTTTTCTTGTTATTTCTTCTCCTGTTCAATTACTAATACTCACCCTTCTGTTAATCCAAGAAAACCTGATTAAATTGGCTCATTTCAAAACATAAATTCATTTGATGTTGGAGAAAATTATCTACAAGAGAAGGTATACTTTTTAAATGTAACTTGTTGCAACCAATTTTGGGTGTGGATGAATAAAGAAGGAAAGACCAATCATCCATCCTCACCTGGGAGCATATTGAATTGTGGTATTCCCCTCTGGAGCAAAGAATGAAACCTACCCAGAGACTATTGGTAACAATATTATAAACATCCATCAAAATAGAGTTTTGCTCAACCTGGTCAGATTGAGAGGGTTTTCGTTAAAAAAAAACAATGTCAAAGAGTCACTCTGGAACAATGGTCTAATTCAGCATTGCTCAAACAGCAAGCAACTGTAAACCAACGTTATATTAATGGAAAATTCTTTATGTTATCGTGGTTTGTGACACATGGGTAAACATTGAATGCCATTAGTTCAGAATAATCAAGGATTGATTTTAGTTAAGAAACCCAGAGGTTAAAACTTTTTAGTACAGTTCAAAAGAGACCTGATTGGTGTCGAAACAAATTTAATTTCCTATCTTAACAGGAGTATAGTACAGTTCAGGTAAATCACGATCACCTCAATAGAAGTTTATGAAACTTCTAAACTAGGAGAGTTTGGTTGAAAACCCGCAGGTCGTTAAGACTGAGAAAACAGATCCTGTCAGAGTTGCGAAAAAGTTCATGTTGATTTGCCATAGGATTATAGAACTATTTCCATGGTCCATGGCATAGAAACTGTCAGGACTCAGTTAAGTAGAACCCTAAGGAGTTGAGACATGATTTGCTTTCTCTGGACTTGAATCTGACTGTACATTGCTGGTGTGGGATATAGGTTGAAAATGTTGTCTGTCTGTCTGTGTTTCTAAACTGTATTCCATACTTTTTTAAAATTTATTTCTTCTGTGTTATCCTGCTTAAGGCAGTGACAAGGAGGATAGATAAAGGGGAAGCAATAAATGTAATATATTTAGATTGTCAGAAAATGTTGATAACATTAGACTACTTGATAAGATAAGAGCCCTATGTAGAGGAAGTATTTTAGCACGGATAGAACATATTTAACCAGTTAAAGACAGAGACTTGCAATAAGGGAGATATTTTCAGGATGACACCTGTAACTAGGGAAAAGCTTTTCACTCGAGGGTGGTAGGACCTCAAAAACATTACCTGGGAATGTAATTGATGTGAGAAACCACATAACCTTTAAAAAAAAGTACCTGGATGGGAGCTTAAAATGTCATAACATTCAAGACAATGGGCTTAGTGCTGCAAAGAGAGACTAAAGTAGATTTTGTGCATTTTGGACCAAAGGGGCTCTTCTCCATTGTATGATTGTAATGATTCTACGATGAACTAACATATTAAAAAAAATCAATCAAGCCAGATTTCATTCTGGGATATGACTTCTCCAAGAATACCATCAGCTGAGATTATAAGAAATGAGAGCCCTTGCCTGGGATTTAAAAGTCATTAAATTTGAGAGAAGTCTGTGTCTCTCTTAAACAAAACAATATACAGAAATGCTAACATAAATTTGAACTGTTGTGGTGAACTTTATTGCACATATTACATTTTCAAGAAGGTTTTTGAATGTTGCTATGGGAATATACAACATAACAGTGGATTCCTAGAATCTCTACAGTGCAGAAAGAGGCAAGTCGGCCCATCAAGTCTGCATCAATCCTCTGAAGAGCATCCCACCCAGGTACATCCTTCCGCCCTGTCCCTGTAACCCCACATTTACCATGGCTAATCCATCTCACCTGCACATCCCTAGACAGTACTGGGTAATTTAGCATGGCCAATCCATCTAACCTGCACATTATTGGACTGTGCGAGGAAACCAGAGCAACGCATGTAAAATACCGGGACAATATGCAAACTCCGCACAGTCACCCAAGGCTGGTATTGAACCCAGATGCCTGGAGTTGTGAGGTAGCAGTGCTAGCCACTGTGCCAACAGGCTACCCAAGGAATTGATTCCATGTCCCCAAAGCATTAGCCTGAAGTTCTCTATTACTAACCCAGAAATATTGCCACTACCTTCACTCCTTATCTGAAATTATTTGAAATCTTTGACTAAACCAAGAGAATTAGCAGATAAATTGAAGGTAGATGTAAAATCAGAATCTTGTAAGGAACAGATGCTTAAAATGATTCTGTAACTTTTAGAATTGGAAGAAGGGAAGTCTGAAATTGAGATCCTGCAGTTAACTTGCTGAAATACAGTTAGAAGGAAAATTCTTCCTTGATTATTAATGAAGAAGCTCAGATCATATGAGATTCTGAAAATTTAATTTCAAAAGGGGAGCTATTTCCTTATCCTTCAAATCAAGGAGCTAAACTAATAAAGATATTGAGAGCCACTGGAGCAAGTCAGTCATTGATACTAATTGATGATATTGTTTGACCTCCAGGAGGGTTAATGAGGGATTACATTTTAATTGGAGGTTTACATGGAAAGTCCAAGGCAGTCCCATTATACAGAGTGTGATTAAAGAATGGCATAGTAAATGGAAAAATTGTAGTTGCATTAGTGAATTTAACTTGGAAATTAACTGGACTGGTTCAAAAATATTGGCTTCACTGAAGGTCATGGAACAACCAATGGAAGTAAAAGAAATTGAGATACTACACAATAATATCCTGGATTGTTTCCTGATTGTGTTGTGACTCAATCTCAGGCAACGGAAATAAACAGGAAGGAGCATGAACATCAATGAAAGTAAGGGAGATGACTTAAAATTTCAAGACTCAGATGTAATTTTCAAAAATACAAATAGAAATAAGGTAATGAATATAGAAGATGAGGATGACTAGTGCAGCCCACCTTCTTTAATAAGAACACTAAACAGGGAATCCGAATTGACAGAGGTATATCAAATGGGCAACTCAGAAATTGTTTCATAACCAATAGCTGAATATTATGACCTGAAAGACACAGTACTACTGAGTAAATAGAGAGGAATAGAAGGTTTGAGTTATAAGGAGAGGGTGGATAGACTGGGAGATTTTCACTGAAGCATAGAAGGTTGAGGGGTTACTTTATAGAGGTTTTTAAAATCATGAGGGGTATAGGTAAGGTGAATGGCAAGTATTCTTTCCCTAGGGTGGGGAATTTCAAGACTGGGGGGGATGGTATTTTTAAAATGAGAGGAAATAGATTAAAAAGAAATGACGGGCAACTCTTTTACACGGAAAGTGGACACTCATGATTCATCACTGAAATTGACTTGTTAAAAGGATGCTGTCTAGTTACATTATCTGAAAGAACCAGAGAAACATTGGAAACATCAGATGGCTTTATCAAATGAAAGTCATGCAGTTTGGATTGAAAATTGCACTTGCAATTTTCCAACAGTTAAGCAATAAGTCTTTGTTGGAATGTATAACCATGAAGTTTATTTCAACAACTTAGTTGTATTCATTCAAACCTGGGAAGAATGTTTACGGGAACAAAAACAGAATTTACTGGAAAATCTCAGCAAGTCTGGCAGCATCTGTGAAGAAAAAATCAGAGTTAACATTTCAGGTCCAGTGACCCTTCCTCAGAGCATTTACATGACTTGATTAAACTGTTTAACCAGTTACAAAGGTAATTTGGTTTCAAATATGGTTAAAGTGAATTTGCCAAAGCAATGTGGCTTATTTGGGCCATCCTGTGGACAAAGGCGATCTACCTCCTAAACAAGGGAAAGTAAGAGCTAATTTGGGTTTTCCCATGCCTTGTACAATGTCAGATTTTGTGCTGTGTTGGCATGAGATGGACTTTAATGGAAATATGTTCTGAACTTAAGCACCTTTTCATGGCTCCTTTGGTCAAATTTATTGAAGAAAGGCAGAAAATTTGAAAGGATACACGAATGTCAGAGGGCCATTGACAACTTCAAAGCTGTGCAGTCAACTTTACCAGTCTTAGCTGCATGATGAGAAGCCATTTAATCAGGCTGTTGATGGCAGCAACATCAGTGTGGTGGTTTTCCCACAAGACCATGAAATAGAGATTGAACACCCAGTCAGTCATTTGTCAAAGTAACTAAATGCATGCCAAAATAAATATTCGGTGATGGAGAAAATAACATTGGATGGAATCATCCCAGTCTCTGAATAATGTAGACAATGGCAAGTCAGTTGTGAAAATAAAGCAAACTTGGAACAAATGAGATTCTCAAGGTTGAAAAAGAAAATCTGATTCTGCAAATATATTTTGAATGGTGCGATGATAATCTTGCTAGTGCATTGCAAGAGGAATAATTGCATATATTTGCATGCCGTTAGTGTCTAATCTCCCCTCATTGATTTGCATTTTCCTATTTTCCCATACGCCAGAAAGAGACTAAACAGTGACAATACCCAACAAAAATGTCAGATCCGTTCCCTCACACCTCAGTTGCTCCAATAGGCCTCAACATTGGACAGCAGTCCTCAATATCTCAGGTTATGGTCCATGACCAGTGAGCACATGTATCCACTCCATCAGCAGAGGTTGGCCCTGGATACATACCAACTTCACAACATCATCATGGCACTTCTCCAACACACTTAGAGTACAGTTCATCACTTCAATTTTTGCAATTTGGAGCACACAAGCACCTTTCATTGTAATACTGCTGCCAAGACATTTTGCACACAGGGACTAACACCTGAATCATGATTGGACCATGATGTATCTGAGGGCTACTTGATTGCTCTCCAGGCACCCACTCAACTTGGATGTTCAAAGCCTCTCTGCATTGTCTTGTCTTTCTATGCGTTACCACTTCATTCAGAACTTAAAGCTTCACATCACTTCTGTTTTGCATTGCTGTTTAACACACAAAGCATAGCAGCGTGTTGTGGTCGTTAGCAGAAATCATGTAAAGAGATGGACATGTTGTTGTACAGCTTTGTGCTACATCTATGTTAGATTTACACCATGTTCCAGCAAGCTATGGAGTGAACTTGAATGACATACAACAAAAGGACCGTGTCTCAAAGTCTTTAGTCCTCAGCCAAGTCAGGAGACTCAGCCTGACTTCAATGGTGGAGAATAATGCATGACTGTGTTTTGTAAGGCAACAGTGCATTTTTGGGGGGCTAAGGTGGTAAAATGGGGAGATGAGCAGTCAAATAAAAGGGTCAGATGGAAACGTGGTGTGAAACAAAGCTGATGGGTAGACAGGGAGAGAATGCACGAAGGGAATAACAAAACTTCGGAGGTCTCCTTCAATAAGAGGCTGAGCTTAAAACTCACTCTGTGAAGCCTGAGCGCTGTTGCCTTCTATCTTCATCCAAATGAAAATGAAAATGTCTACCACAACACTCAGAGAGAGCAATGTAAGTGTTTTATTCTCTGAGGTAGGGGGTCCACTCATGAATGTTGTGAGAGTAATAGCATTAAACAGGCACTCTCACGGTACGGTGAAAGACATTTGTGATCTCAGAATCGAGGCCAGCAAGGAAAATGAGGAGCAATGATTTCAAGGAGAAAACGCTGCCACAGGGCCCTTCAGGATGCAAAGGGTGCACAGGAAGCCCAGAAAATTTCAGTCTCCCCCTCTATTTCCTGGGGATGGTGAAGTGCAGTGTCAATGCAGACGCTGTATGTCTAGGGGCACTGTGTCAGAAGTATGCTAGAAACTGGAGTGGAACCTGAAGGCTGCAAGAGTGGGAGGCCATCCTCTCCCAGTGACTGTGAAGATCCATTTTTTGCTGCAGCAGCAGCAGCGGGAGGGGTGAGAGCGAGGACCAGGAGCCTGCCGGGAGGTAAGTTCTTCATTTCGGCAGCGGAGCTCAGTGGTAGTTGTCAAATAGCGCTCTCAGGAGGTGAGTGAACTGATATATTTGGGCAGTGGCTAAACCTGAGACACTACATGTGTAGTGGATGTTCACAGTCACTGGGAGAGGATGGCCTCCCACTCTTGCAGCCTTCAGGTTCCACTCCAGTTTCTAGCATACTTCTGACACAGTGCCCCTGGACATGTGTAGTGTCTCCCAACAGTCGTCCTCCTCTGACCAAAAAAAAAGATTCTGGTGATTTGATAAGGTCAGTGTTTTTCTTTTTGTTTTCTTTTTGTTCTTTTTTATCGTGGGCTGGTAATTAGAGTGATTTGGTACAAATTTTTTTCATTCCATTTATCTAGTATTTGATATTATAGTAGGACTAAGTTAAGCTTAAGAGTAAAAATGGCAGGAGATCCCAGACCCGTGTTATGCTCCTCTTGCTCAACGTGGGATCTTAGGGACGCGGCTGATGTCCCTGACTCCTACATGTGCAGGAAGTGTGTCTAGCTGCAGCTCTTGTTAGACTGCGTGATGGCTCTGGAGCTGCGGATGGACTCACTTTGGAGTATCCGCGATGCTGAGGAAGTTGTGGATAGGGCAAGATTGGCAACTAAACATCCCAGAATGTAGATGCTTCAGGTGGGATAGAGAGGGAGGTAAAAGGGGTGGAGGAGTTGCATTACTGGTCAAAGAGGATATCACAGCAGTGCTGAAGGAGGGCACTATGGAGGACTTGAGCAGTGAGGCAATATGGGCAGAGCTCAGAAATAGGAAGGGTGCGGTAACAATGTTGGGGCTGTACTACAGGCCTCCCAACAGCGACTGTGAGATAGAGGTACAAATATGTAGACAGATTATGGAAAGATGTAGGAGCAACAGGGTGGCGGTGATTGGAGATTTTAATTTTCCCAACATTGACTGGGATTCACTTAGTGTTAGGGGTTTGGATGGAGCAGAATTTGTAAGGAGCATCCAGGAGGGTTTTATAGAGCAGTATGTAAATAGTCCAACTCGGGAAGGGGCCATACTGGACCTGGTGTTGGGGAATGAGCCCGGCCAGGTGGTTGAAGTTTCAGCAGGGGATTACTTTGGGAATAGTGATTACAATTCCGTAAGTTTTAGAATACTGATGGACAAAGATGAGAGTGGTCGTAAAGGAAGAGTGCTGAACTGGGGGAAGGCCAACTATAGCAAAATTCGACAGGAGCCGGGGAATGTGGATTGTGAGCAGCTGTTTGAAGGTAAATCCACATTTGATATGTGGGAGGCTTTTAAAGAGAGGTTGATTAGAGTGCAGGACAGACATGTTCCTGTGAAAATGAAGGATAGAAAGGGCAAGATTAGGGAACCATGGATGACAGGTGAAATTGTGAGACTAGCAAAGAGGAAAAAGGAAGCATGCATAAGGTCTAGGTGACTGAAAACAGACGAAGCTTTGGAGGAATATCGCGAAAGTAGGACCAATCTGAAACGAGGAATTAAGAGGGCTAAAAGGGGTCATGAAATATCTTTAGCAAACAGGGTTAAGGAAAATCCCAAAGCCTTTTATTCATACATAAGGAGCAAGAGGGTAACCAGAGAAAGGGTTGGCTCACTCGAGGACAAAGGAGGGAAGTTATGCGTGGAGTTAGAGAAAATGAGTGAGATTCTTAATGAGTACTTTGTGTTGGTATTCACTGAGGAGAGGGACATGACGGATGTTGAGGTTAGGGATAGATGTTTGATTACTCTAGGTCAAGTCAGCATAAGGAGGGGGGAGGTGTTGGGTATTCTAAAAGGCATTAAGGTGGACAAGTCTCCAGGTCCGGATGGGATCTATCCCAGGTTACTGAGGGAAGAGAGAGAGGAAATAGCTGGGGCCTTAACAGATATCTTTGCAGCATCCTTGAGCACGGGTGAGGTCCCGAAGGACTGGAGAATTGCTAATGTTGTCCCCTTGTTTAAGAAGGGTAGCAAGGATAATCCAGGTAATTATAGACCGGTGAGCCTGACGTCAGTGGTGGGTAAGCTGCTGGAGAAGATACTGAGGAATAGGATCAACTTACATTGGAAGAAAAAGGGTTTATTAGGGATAGACAGCATGGTTTTGTGCAGGGAAGGTCATGTTTTACCAACTTGATAGAATTCTTTGAGGAAGTGACAAAGATGATAGATGAGGGAAAGGCTGTGGATGAACTTATACATGGACTTCAGTAAGGTGTTTGATAAGGTTCCCCATTGTAGGCTGATGGAGAAAGTGAATTTACATGGGGTCCAGGGTGTACTAGCTAGGTGGTTAGAGAACTGGCTGGGCAACAGCAGACAGAGAGTTGTAGTGAAAGGGAGTTTCTCAAAATGGAGAACTGTGACCAGTGGTGTTCCACAGGGATCTGTGTTGGGACCACTGTTGTTTGTGATATACATAAATGATCTGGAGGAAGGTATAGATGGTCTGATTAGCAAGTTTGCAGACGACACTAAGATTGGTGGAGTAGCAGATAGTGAAGGGGACTGTCGGAGAATGCAGCAGAATATAAATAGATTGGAGAGTTGGGCGGAGAAATGGCAGATGGAGTTCAATCCAGGCAAATGCGAGGTGATGCATTTCGGAAGATCTAATTAAAGAGCGAACTATACAGGAAATGGAAAAGCCCTGGGGAAAATTGATACACAGAGAGATCTGGGTGTTCAGGTCCATTGTACCCTGAAGGTGGCAACACAGGTGGATAGAGTGGTCAAGAAGGCATAGGCATGCTTTCGTTCATCGGACGGGGTATTGAGTACAAGAGTTGGCAGGTCATGTTACAGTTGTATAGGACTTTGGTTCAACCACATTTGGAATACTGCGTACAGTTCTGGTCGCCACATTACCAAAAGGATGTGGATGCTTTGGAGAGAGTACAGAGGAGTTTCACCAAGGTGCTGCCTGGTATGGAGGGCACTAGCTATAAAGAGAGGTTGAGTAGATTAGGATTATTTACATTAG
>JAHRHZ010000065.1:26726998-26786612 GCA_024137785.1 Ginglymostoma cirratum
TAGAGGTCATGATTTCAAGGTGAGAGGGGAAAAGTTTAAGGGAGATATGCGTGAAAAGTTCTTTACGCAGATGGTGGTGGATGCCTGGAACACGTTGCCAGCAGAGGTGGTAGAGGCGGGCAAGATAGCATCATTTAAGATGTATCTGGATAGATACCTGAATGGACAAGGAGCAGAGGGATACAGATCCTTGGAAAAAAAGGCGACAGGTTTAGATCGAGGATCTGGATCGGCGCAGGCTTGGAGGGCCGAAGGGCCTGTTCCTGTGCTGTAATTTTCTTTGTTCTTTGTTCTTTGAAGGATTTCCAGTTGATTCAGGTGATCTGTAATCACATTTCCACTTTCTAGAGGTGTGTGCCATCTACCTTGGCACCTACCATGGCCCCTGTATCTGGAGTACTCTCGTGTAGATGGTGCATCTGAGGGTTCAGGTGTCTTTTAAACTGGTTCCTGTGAGATAAGGGCTACCCACTGTGGCCATAGCTCTTGAGACCAGCGTGCCACTCTCTGACTGATGCATTGATATAATACTGCCCAAGCCTCAACTAGAGCCATGGCGGAGCTGGTGACAGGTCTGATGAAGAGACTGTTCCATTTCTTGGACGGGCCTGAGGAATCCTCCAACATAGTCCATTATCCTGGCACGTTGTGTTCTGTAGAATTGAAGCATCATATCTCACGTGCAGGATGCTGAGGAACAAGGTGAATGGGAGCATTTACAGAGGAGGAGGATATTATGGAGGTGGAATCTATTCTTCTCCATGACAGTTCAGCAGCATCAGCTGCTACAAACAGACAGAACCTCACTGACATAAAAACAAAAACAAAAACTCAATTGTTCTGGCAATTGGAGAGAGAAAAACAGACTTTTTTTATTCCTTCATGGGATGATGGCCATCTCTGGCTAGGTTAGCATTTGTTGCCCATCCTAATTGAATCTTAATTGGTAAGGAGATATAGGGTTACAGGGAGAATGCAGGAGAATGGGGTTGAGAAACATATGAGCTATGATCAAATGGTGGGGCAGACTCAGTGGGCTGAACGGCCTGAAGCCTAATTGTGCTCCTATGCCTAAGGTTTAACAGAGGGCAGTGAAAAGTTAACCACATTGATGTGGGTCTGAAGTCACATTTTGGACTAAGCAGGTAAGGGCAGCAGTTTCCTTCCCTAGGAGACATTAGTGGACTTGATGGGTTTTTAAAACAATCATGGTGGTTATGACCAGCATTAGACTCCAGTTTTAAAAACTGAATTCCAGTTTTTTTTTAATTGAATTCAAATTCTACCTGTTATGGACCAGACCAAACCCCTTTAAAACATGTCAAGGAGATAGCCTAAACCCTAAACTTGTCTTATTTTAAAGGAAAGTACCATGTGTTGTGTTCTGGATGCAATTTTATTGAAGCAAAACACACTTTATTCATACACCATAGTTAAAATGCAGACAAAATAAAAATAAAAGAGAAGAATTGGCTTAACTTTAAATCTATTGAAATACTTAACAAAATAATAAACTACTCATTAACTGTTCCAATGCTGAGAAGCTTGCTGGCATTTCTTTTATGTTTTAGTCAACATAATTTAAGTCCTGATACTGCCTAATCTTTGAATTAAAGAATCACTGATATTTTGTTAAGATCTTGCTTGGTAGAATGTGTGAAATGTATTACCAAAACAGACCTTCCAGCTGAATGTGAAGCAGTGTTGGCATGAGTGCATGCACAACAGGCCTGTGAATGACACAAAATATGACGATACAACATAATTAATTTAAAAGTATTGAAATTAGTAATGAAAACTGTAGCACAAATTAATGGCTTGTTTTTGCACATGGGAAATTGTTTTAAAACTATCTTGCTTCTGCCGTTGTTATTTCAAATAAAGTGCAGCAAAAACCCCATTTATGGATAACTGGGATGTCTGTTGCTGCAAGGATGAAGTTACGGCAGTGATGTCAATACTGTTTCCAGGAATTTCTCAGTCATAGTATGGTTTTCCACTCATCGATATGAGAGACACTGTATTTTGAACAGATTAATAAGCAGCGGCAATAAGTTATTTTTAGCCAATTGAAGACCTTATGTATTTTATAAATGTTGTCCTCAAACAAACAAAAGTAATCATTGTAGATTCTAAAATTTCCATTTGGTTGAAATGAGTTTTTGTACTGAAATGACTGGCCTCAGTGGCTCCAGTGATGTGAACCGAACAATTATGTTGATACAATTTGGAAATGCAAATTTTTAAATATTAATGTGGAGTATATTTTGTTTCTTTGTTATTTGTAATACATTCTTAGTAACTTTTTAATATATTTTTAATTGCAGCTGGGCATTCATGGATATGCTTTTGCAATCACAAACAATGGTTATGTCTTAACACATCCAGATCTAAGACCACTGGTAAGAAACAGAATTAAAGATCTATTAAGAACTGATAAAGCATGAGCCTGTTGTTTATGGATTTAGCAGCATACTTCATAGTGTTTTGGGAGGAGGAGAAGCCATCATGAGAGATGCTTTAGCTACATTTGAACAGATAAGAGTCTCATTGAACTAAATAACTGAACAGAAGCGTTGGAGGAGAATGGGGCAGTCAATCGAGTCAAAGACTGCAGAGGCTTTGAGGAGGATGAGTAGGCATAACAGCAGTGTCACAGAGGATGTTGATTGCAATTTTGGTTAAAACCATCTCAGTCCTGTGGGAGAGGCAGAAACCTTATTAGAGATATTCAGACAGATGAAAACAAGTCCAATGAAACTGAAAAGGCTCTTTGGAGGAATCATCCATCTATTATTCAATCGGTGCATATTTGGTAGTCAGTCTGATGCTGAATTATATAATCACATTCACATCTATATGCATTTAAGAACTGCTTTATATTATTCTGAAATTTAATATGAAAATTGTCTGTTATAATTTATTAAATAATATGATTATTTTGAGATTACTTCACATTTCTAGTTATATATATTGACATAAACGTTCACATACCTTTACATTTAATACTGTTTTAGTTATCAATATACTCTAATGTGCAAATGTACAGTTGTAAGCTCAGGTTTAACATTAAGTGTGATTATTACGGAAAACTTAAAATGACAAGATTAACGTTGCTGAGATAACAAGGTGTGGAGCTGGATGAACACAGCAGGCCAAGCAGCATCATAGGAGCAGGAAAGCTTGACGTTTCGGGCCTAGACCCTTCGTCACAAATGGGGGAAGGGAAGGGGGTTCTGAAATAAATAGGGAGACAGGGGGAGGCGGATAGAAGATGGATAGAGGAGAAGATAGGTGGAGAGAAGACAGACCAGTGAAAAAGGCAGGGATGGAGCCAGTAAAGGTGAGTGTCGGTGGGGAGGTAGGGAGGAGATAGGTCAGTCCAGGGAGGACAGACAGGTCAAGGGGGCAGGATGAGGTTAGTAGGTAGGAGCTGGGAGTGGGGCTTGAGGTGGGAGGAGGGGATAGGTGGGAGGAAGGACTAGGGAGGCGGGGACGAGCTGGGCTGGTTTTGGGATGCGGTAGGGAGAGGGGAGATTTTGAAGCTTGTGAAATCCACATTGATACCATTGGGCTACAGGGTTCCCAAGCGGAATATGAGTTGCTGTTCCTGCAACTTTCGGGTAGCATCGTTGTGGCACTGCAGGAGGCCTAGCATGGACATGTTGTCTGTGGAATGGGAGGGGGAGTTGAAATGGTTCGCGACTGGGAGGTGCAGTTGTTTAGTGCAAACCGAGCGTAGGTGTTCTGCAAAGCGGTCCCCAAGCCTCCGCTTGGTTTCCCCGATGTAGAGGAGGTCACAACGTGTACAGCGGATGCAGTATACCACATTAGCAGATGTGCAGGTGAACATCTGCCTGATGTGGAAAGTCTTCTTGGGGCCTGGGATGGTGGTGAGGGGAGAGGTGTAGGGGCAGGTGTAGTACTTCCTGCGGTTGCAGGGAAAAGTGCCGGGTGTGATGGGGCTGGAGGGGAGTGTGGAGCGGACAAGGGAGTCACGGAGAGAGTGGTCCCTCCGGAAGGCAGATAAGGGTGGGGAGGGAAACATGTCTTTGGTGGTGGGGTCGGATTGCAGATGGCGGAAGTGTCGGAGGATGATGCATTGGATCCGGAGGTTGGTGAGGTGGTACGTGAGGACGAGGGGGATTCTGTTTTGGTTTTTCTTGTGGGGCGGGGGTTTGAGGGATGAGTTCCGGGAAATGCGGGAGACACCGTCAAAGGTGTTCTCGACCAGTGAGGTGGGGAAGTTGCAGTCCTTGAAAAACAAGGACATCTGAGATGCACCGGAGTGGAATACCTCATCCTGGGACCAGATGCGGCGGAGGTGAAGGAATTGGGAATAGGGGATGGCATTTTTGCAGGAAGATGGGTGGGAGGAGGTGTATTTTAGGTAGCTGTGGGAGTCAGTGGGCTTGAAATGGATATCGGTTCCTATGTGGTTGCCAGAGATGGAGACAGAGAGATCCAGGAAGGAGAGAGATGTATTGGAGATGGTCCAGGTGAACTTCAGGTTGGGGTGGAAGGTGTTGGTGAAGTGGCTGAACTGTTCGAGCTCCTCATGGGAGCACGAGGCGGTGCCGATACAGTCATCAAAGTAACGGAGGAAGAGGTGGGGTTTAGGGCCATTGTAGGTACAGAGGAGGGATTGTTCCACGTAACCTACAAAGAGGCAGGCATAGCTTAGGCCCATGTGGGTACCCATGGCCACCCCCTTTGTCTGTAAGAAGTGGGAGGAATTGAAAGAGAAATTGTTGAGGGTGAGGACGAGTTGCTGTGCTGATTTTGGTGCAGAAATTTCATTCTGGCATTGAAAATATTTGCTGAAGACATTTCTTTTAAATTCCCTGTTGTATCAGTTTTGCAAAATTGCATTTAAACAAATTAAGTCTTCAAGAACTACGTTAAAAAGTGCAGTTTTATATTATCTTACATTTAGTCATATGCTAGCAGATGCAGCAAAAGAAATGATAAAGGCAAGCTACATGTTACTACCCTTTTGGTTTCCACCATGAACTTTTTGTTCATGTTGATGTTTTAAACTGCTCCATGCAACTGACCACTGAATCAGAGATCCTCAAGTGAATTTCTACAGACTGCTCCAAGGAGTGTTTAAAATTCATTTGCAAATGATTTTTCTGGAACCAGGAAGAGCAAGGTTGATTGTTATATTGGTATCAATATTAAAGTATATTAATTTGTGTATGAAGTAATGACCAAATACTCATTTTAAAATTCAGGTCTGCATAGTCAAAATCATCTTAAATATCATGAGTTGTCGACTTGAATAAGAAACACCACAAGTCATTATTGGTGTGAGCATGTGAAGCAAATATCAAAATTATTTGTTATTTTCATTTTCAATTGAAGCATTTAAACATGTGAATAATTTTTTCAAAATATAATGACAATTCCAGATGGGTTTGGCTTTTATTTGGGAACATCTTGGACATAACAATTTAACTGTAATTGGCCATTTTTGTTTTGGAGAACTGAACTGATGAAATCGGTAAGAACAATGACAAACAGTAGATTTTAGTTTGTATTTCCCTTAATTGTTAACATTTAGAAAGAAAATACCAAAGCTACCTGTTAAAGATGCAAGATACATACAACTTTAAAGGTAAATATTGGTAAATAGCTTGAATGCATTCACATCACATTTGGTGACGTGGCCAAATATCAATCAAGACAGGACAAGTAAATCATTACTCAGCAAGATTTACAGCACTAATATTATTCCTAACAATTCTCTGTAAACTGCCAACACCAAGAATATTCAAGATTCTGTGAGCCTTCAAAACAACATTGTCGCACCATAATTTATCTATTGAAGTCACTTCAAGAGATGACCGCTGAAAGTGATTTAGTATCTAGATTACAAAAGGCTCACAGTGCAGTTGTCAGAAAGCATTATGCCAATCAACCATTATTATGTTGCAAATACAGATATTTATTTATTTATTTATTTATCAATGCAGATTGCAATTGTAAATTAATTGCAGTGGAAAATTCAAATCCGCATGCAAATTTATTCCACACAAGGGACTGGATTTTTGCAAGCAAGGTGGAGTGCTTGACTTGGTAAAGTTTCAGACTCAGGACACCTACCTCTGTTTAAAAGGCCCTCCTAGACTCAGTTTTTCCTCTGGGAGTTGGGAGCAGATCAAATCAGACCAATAAGTATTATAAACATTGCTCTATGAACATTAAAAATGCAGACTAGACTATTGCTTAGCTTTATAAAATACTGTTGGCCTGCTTTTATTGACAGGCCATCTGGTGCAGGTTACAAATAAACAGTATCATATGTTGATGCGGTTTAAATAGAACTGTTTATTAACGTTTCCCTCGGGGCTATTATTATGTCATTAAGAAGGCTTGGTTCAGTTTCACAAGCTGTAATATCTCAGCAGGGGTTTCTAAGTTCATAATTTGACTGACAATTTAAAGAGGCTGTCAAAGTGCTGTACAGGATTTAAGCACAAGGAATGTACAAACGTTCCAGCAGTATGATATTTTATTCCATTGGCATCAAACCTATCATACATTTGTGACAATGCTTTTGGTAAAAGAAATAACTTTTTGCAAAAGATGATTGTGTCCCAACACTCTGATTACGCAAATGAAAACTATCAAGAGCTCAGTCAACCACATTTTAACTTGTTTGTAGGGCATTGGGAGCAGGGCTGCCTTGCATTTCATAGAAGTGACACTTAGTGATCACAGCAGAGAAATAGATTCGGGATCCAGCACAGTTGTGGCACTGCTATGCACTGCACTGTGACTCCAGATCCTGTGAAATCTTATGGCATCAGATCAACCACAGGTGTGGAAACCTGGTGATTACCTCATACCGTCCTCCCTTAGCTGATCAATCTTACTCCTCTGTGTTGAACAACACTTGGAGGAAACACTGAGGAGTGGCAAGGGTGAAAAATGTATTCTGGGTGAGGTATTTCAATATCCTCCACCAAGAGTACTTCGGCAGCAGCATCACTGATTGAGCTGTTTGGGTCCTAAGGGATATAACTGCTAAACTGGGTCTGCAGCACGTAGTGAAAGAGCCAACAAGAAGCAAAAACATAGTCCACTTCATCCTTACCAATCTGCCGGCTGCATTGGTATCTGTCCATGTCAGTATCGGTAAGATACACAGTCCTTGTGGAGACAAAGCCCCGCCTTCATATTGATAATATTTTACGTTGTGTTGTGTGGCATTATCACCGTGCTAAATGGGACAGATTTTGAAAAGATCTAGCAACTTAAGTCTGGGCACCTGTGAGGTTCTGTGGGCCATCAACATAAGCAGAATTGTACTCCAGTGCAACCTTATGGCCCAGCATTCCACGTCTCTACTATTATCATCAAGGCAGGGATCAACCCTGGTTCAAAGGAAAGTACAGGAGACCATACCAAAAGCAGCATACCTAAAAACAAGGTGTCAATACGTTGAAGCTACTGACCAGGACTACTCTGTGCCAAACAGCATAAGCAGCAAGCAAAAGACAGATCTGAGCTCTTCAATTCTTCTACATCTAGTCATGAATGGTGGTGAACAATTTAAATAGCTCACTGAAGGAGGTAGCCCCACAAATATCCTCATCGTCAATGATGGGAAAACCCAACGCATCAATGCAAAGATAAGGCTGAAGCATTTGAAAAAATCTTTATGTTGTGCTGTTCCTGGCATTTCTCTTGGTGTTACTGACCACTAAAAATCATGTCCATAGTTCCACAGAGATAAAAGGTACTGCAGATGCTGGAGAATCTGAGATAACAAGCATGGGGCTGGATGAACACAGCAGGTCAAGCAGCATCATAGGAGCAGGAAAACTTTGAAACTCTTACCATTTTCTTAAACTCAGGCATACATATACAGACCAACACAGACAATTGAACAAATATGGCTGTTATTGGTGGCAGAAATACTACTGGGAATACAATTCTATACCGCCAGTCCACAGGATCTGGAAAAATGACCCCTTTTGCTTCCCAAGACTTCTGTTCCCTAATCTCATTTCCAGATTCTTCCAAATATTTACAAAAGGCACAGGATGGTTGACACACTAATTGTAAGGTCTTTCAGCTCCCAGTTAGAGGCAACTGCTTATGGCGACTGGCAGGAGAGAACATCTAAATGTCTTCCAGACTTTGGTTCTTTCACTACAGAGAGGGAGATCTTCTCTTTTCATAGAATCCCTACAGTGTGGAAACAATCCAGTCGGCCCAACAAGTCCACACCACCCCTTCAATGAGCATCCCACCCAGACCTATTCCCTTACCCCTGAGTTCCCATGTCTAACACACCTAACCTAAACATCCCTGGGCACTATGGGCAATTTAGCATGGCCAATCCACCTACCTCACACATCTTTGGACTGTGGGCAGAAACCAGAGCACCCAGAGAAAACCCAGGCAGACACAGGGAGAATGTGCAAACTTCACACAGACAGTCGCCCAAGGGTGGAATCAAACCTGGGCCCCTGGTGCTGTGAGGCAGCAGTGCTAACCACTGAGCCACCGTGCCAGCCCGAGAGACTTCTGGAGACTCTTCCTCCTTTTGTGTAACCACACAAAGCGATTCACTTGCTCAAGATCCTATTAAAGAGTTGTCACCATGCTGACAATTTCTGATATCCATAATTGGACCCAACTGCACAAACCAATCAGCAGTCCATAGCTGGGCAAATCTCACTCTGCTACATATACCTCCAGTACTATGGCGTCTTAGATCTCTTCCCCTACTGCTTGAAAAAAAAGTGTAAAACATACCTCACAATGAGTTTCAGTCACTTTTTTTTACAATGCAGCAACTCCTTAGTTTAAAACTTTTCCCATTTTCATCCACAATTCAAAATAATGAAAAGTAGGCAGATATAGTCTTTACAAAGGGAAATATTAGATTAAGTTCCAAGAGAAGAGAAAGATTATCATCATTACAAATAACTGGCCCAGGAGACCCAGACATCACTGGCCTCAAGAGGGTCAAGCTGACATTTTTGTCTTTATCATCAGGACTAAACTCCAGCTAAGGGGTTAAGGGTGATTGGGAACTTAAGAACCAGTTGCTGATGGCAGCAGATCTCATAGGCTATTGAGTCAATTTTCAGCTCCAGAGAGTTTTCTTCACAATAATTAAAACTGACCATACTGTTAAAAATTCACCAACACAATGGAATGGACAAACCCAAATATTTTCACCGTGCTTAATGGTTATTTATTGTGCACATACAGGAATATCTGGTCCTTCTATATATTCAAATAACAAGTCTTTTGGCAAAACTCTATTGCTGCACACCTCACCTTGATTTTCCTAACGGTGGAAATAGACTTTTTTGCATCAAATACTGTTATCATTTTAAACACCTCAAAGTTATCACAGATAAGGCTGGAATCCTCTGCTTAGGGTCAGTAGTGGCAGGTATGAAAAGTAGGGAGGACATTCCCAATACCCCCTGCCCCGATCTCCACCACTATCACATCACCGTGAGGGCTAGATTTTGTGTTTGTTAGGTACATCAGCTTTCTGCTGGGATCACTTCCAGGAACAGCAATATTCCACCCTTCCTGAAGCTGCTGGCCAATCAGTGTCCAGCTGTCTCTGTGAGCTGCAGCACCATGTCAGAGACCTCAGCTTCTGGCAGCACAGCCACCCAGAATCCCAGCTGCAGTCAGCACAAGAGGTACCTTGGATGGGGCTCACAGGAGGAGAGAGGTAAGCTTCAGTAGCCAGCCTCTGATATCTCACAATCTCCCCCAGCCAGTCAGACATCCCAGGTAGATTAAAGCAGATTGAGAATCTGACCAGTCTCCCACAAAACGAAAAAAAACCAGGCAAACACTGCCAGTCTTCTCAACCACCAGGAATAGTGTTGATTTTAGCAGTTATATTTGAGTAACGTTAAGTAGACATAAGTAATCATTTAATGGTCTCAATTGATGGTAGAACAGGAAGGTATTCCAGCTTGGAAATGTTTTGTTGAAAACCAGAGACATTCAAAAATCTAGCACGAATGCCAAGAAATTTCAGTCTTGTGAATCAATTGTTTATATTCTTTTATGTAGAATACTGAGGACAGAATCTTCTCCTGAAAATCAATTTTTGAGGCGGAGGAGGGGAAGACAATTGAGTGAGTTGGAATGGAGGACTTAATGTGGTCCATCCAGATCTGCTAAGGGATAGATAGATAAGTAGTTTTGCCCAGCATACTATAGATCAACATTCTTTGGATTTCAAAAGCGTAGATGCAAGACCTGCAGGAAGGAATTTAAATTGCCAATAGTTTTTGTGGGACGCGGAACATCAACGGTAGGCTTGAAGGAGTAGATCAACAGATTCATGACTGCAGGCGTAGAGTGATGAATGGAGAACTAATAGCCAGGCAGTCAGCATTTTGAAAGTGCATTTGATGAAGTACTTTTTTACTGAGCGACACTGAAGAAAGTTTAGTTGGGAAAGTTATGGGGCTATGGGTTGCTAAGAATACAAGAAACTTTTCTGAGATTGTGATATAGACAATGAGAGTAGAGAGGCCATAGGAAAGGACCAAGTTTGAGGGAGTTACTGTGAATATGAGTTGGTGATCCTATTGTATCAGCTGTGAAGCCAGGCATTATGTTATTAGATCTTCACTTCTATATTGTCGAGAACTACAGTTTGGCAGGGGATTCTCTCCCCTGAAATGGGATGTGTAAGAGTCCAGTTGCTCTGTTTTCATAAAATTATTAGAATGTATTCAATAAAGCATTTGAAATTCATCACTACTTTTTATGAGCATGAATTTAAAGAAGCAATGATTTTTATTGTTTGGAGTTGGCTTTCTTGTGATGTTCTTGAGTGGAATCAGTCATCCATATGCAACCAATCTCTTCCCTCCATGGGAAACCTGCTTGGAACGCGACATAACCTATTTATAACCTTACATGACGCAGAAGCTAATACAGCCTTGCCACCGCTACTTAATTTTAAAATATAAAAACTATTGAAAAACTGACAGAAATTACAAATTCCTTTCAATAAAAAGCAATATTTTCAGATACTTCTATACCAGCAATTATTTTCATCTAAGTTATTTAAAATCAAGTAATATAATTGAACCCCTTTCATAGATAAAATTGCCATCTAATTTGCTATCCTAAGTTAGATATGTTTAAAAGATAATTAAAGGTTTGAATTGTACTAGTTTAGCATTAAGTTCAGAAATTAAAAATCTTAAACATCTTTAATACCAATTTTTTTTTTTACTGCCTCCAGGGAAAATACAAATGTTTCATGAAGTAATGCGTACATGCTAATTTTGGTGTTGGAAAAAGGAACTATAAAAATAGATACCTCTGTACTTGATTTCCAAATTACTATTAATAGCTGTTACCTTCAGCAATTTCTAAATTTTCAAAACTAGTTAGTTTAAATGTTGAGAAGTTCTATGTCTTAAATATATTCAGAAATAGCTTGTGCTTTCCAAGGAGGTCAAAATTATGGAAGTTTACTTCTTTCAACCCTAGTTTCTGCAGTTATCAGACTTTTGTGTTGCTGATGTGGGGCAAGGTTTTGGAATTTGTATTGGGGAGGTTAGGCAAATGAGGGTCCCAATCCTGCACCATGTGGGAAGAAGTCACCTATTAAATACTTTCTTCAAATCGCTAATTAGTGGCTAAGGGCACTTTCATCATCCATGACGGTGGGAAGGATCCTGAAACTGGATAGCCAAAGGAGGTCTTTCAACTCAAAAGGAACTGAGGCCTGTTGTTATGGGTAAAGTTGAGAAGGTCATTCTTTTTTTGAAGCACACTTTCTGCACTTTTAAAGTTTAGTTAAAAATGATCATAAACTGCTGAACCACTATCATAGCCTGAGAGCCTGCTGTGGCCAAGCAGATACAGAGGGACTCAAAACCTGCCTACTGTACTTGTCCTTCAATCTGTGGGCTGTCAGCTTCTAATAATTGTCCTTAATTAGCTATTTTCTTACCTTAATTGGCTAACTGCCAATTGTAGCTCTCTCATATGGGGGTAAAATATCTGCCCTTGGTGTCAATCAAATCATCACCTCCTGACATTTCATGACCTCTTATTTTAATTTATTATTTAAAAGGCTTAAACGCCTTAAATGCCAGTTAATCTCTCTTTAATAACAGGACCAAAATTGTTCACAAAGTTCCAGATGTGATCTGACTAGTGTATTGCGTAGTTTTAGTAAGACATTCCTATTTTATATTCCATTCCCTTTGAAATAAAGGCAAATTCTATTTGCTTTCCCCATTACTCGCTGAATCAGGATGTTAGCTTTTTCTGATTAATGCATAGGGACACCCAAATTCCTCTGTTCTGTGGCTTTTTGCAGTCTTTCTCCATTTAAAAATACTCATAATGAGTCAAATTCTCAAAAATAACATGATGGTTTTCATTGTTTTTAGTACTTTGAATGAATACATTTATTGACACTTAGAATGGGTTCAACTTAGTACTGCACTGTCTAATTGTCCCTTATAATTAGTTACAACTTGTCCTTAAATTAATATTAGCAGTGAATTCTTATATCTGAGTCAGCATTTTTATTTTCTTTGTCTGATTAAAGGTTTATTATGTATCAGATGAGAAACTTTTTTAAATTAAGTGGAGACGTGTGTGTAGAGGAAAATGGATCTGAAATATTACCATATCAAAGTAATAGTGTTACAGTGCAGAAGGAGGTCATTCAAACCATCATGTCTGCGCTGGTTCTCTGAATGAACATTCTGACTATGTGGATTCTACTGCCTTTCCTCATAATATTAAATATTGTTTCTACTTAAATAAACATCTAATGCTCTCTTGAATGCTTCAGTTAAATATGCCTCTACTACACTTGCAGGCATTTCGCTCCTGTAACTACTCGCTATGTAAAAATGTTTTTTTCTCACATCACATTTGCTTCTCTTGCAAATGACCTTGTATCTGTGTCATCTCATTCTCAGTCCTTTTATGAATGGGAACGGTTTCTCCCAATTGACTTTGTCCAGACCCCTCTCGATTTTGAAAACTTCAATGAAGCCTCCATTTAGCCTTCTCCTCTCCAAGGAAAGCTATCCCAACTTCTCCATTCTTTCCTCAAAACAGAAGTTTTTCCATCTGTTGAACCACTCTCATAAACTTCTTCACTACCCATTGTGTGCACGTCCTATCTATAACGTGGCACTCAAAACTGTACGTAATACTCCAGCTGAAGAATAAAAAATCTTATATAAATTGAACATAAACTCCTTACTATTGTGCTCTGTGCCCAATTATTAAAGCTGAGGATACTGAATACTTTATTAACTGATCTCTCCACCTGCCCTTCCACCTTCAAATGATCTATGCACATGTGCACCAAGATCCTTTAATTCCTGCATTCACTTAAGAATTGTTCCTTTTATTTTATATTGTCTATGTTTTTCCTAACAAGATGCATCATGTCATATTTCTCTAAATTGATCTACCTGCCCACTCCACCAACTTGTCTATATTCCTTTGAAGTTCTCCTAACAATTTGAAATGCTCACAAGTTTTGTAAAAGTTTGTTTTTGTAATCCACAAATTTGGAAATTGTCTCCGGCACATCAGGATCCAGATTATTAACAAATATACCGGCAAAAACAATGGTCTCAATACCAACCCCTGGGAATTGCATTACAAACCTTCCTCCAGTCTGTAAAATATCCATTCAACATTACTGTTTCCTATCACTCAGCCAATTTTGTACCCACATTGTTACTGTGATACTTTTATTCTATGAGCTATAACTTCGGTCGTAAGTTTTCTTGTGCGGCACTGAATCAAAAACTCCAGTCAGCCCCACTCATCCTGCAACAGTGCATGTCTTATTGGACAGGACGCATACTGTTGTAGAAAATTCCCCTGAACATAATCCAGGAAAATTTTGGCCCTGACCTTCACCTTGCCCAACTGAATTCCAGCTTTGAGCATATTGATGATGGGAAGAAAATCTTAGATTATTGCATTTGGTAATACAAGTCATGGGAGAAACCAGTAAATGTTCAGGATGCAAAGTGCATGAATCTTGCTGTCATGCATGGTAGATACAAGTAGTTTGCCTGGGTAGGACAGACTTTGGGAAACAAAATAAGTCACTTAACATGGGGATTAGAAATACTCAAAAAAAAACTGTGCAGAAGAATCACCAGATTGAATATTAGGCACAAGGCATCAAGGGAGTTCTGTCTTTTATTATGTCCAGTCCGTTTTGACAGCTGATGGGATTCAGCCACAGCATAAAATTAAGAATCTTAATTGAAGTGATATATGCTCAAGGTTGTGAACAAACAACAATGGTACGGGGTAATTCTAAAATATAGCAAAGTGGAAATATCCTGATAAATATGTAACCAAATAAAAATAAAGCAAAACATGTACAATATTAGGATGTAGTAATTCACAAGGCTGAACGATCACTTGGATACAAATGAGTTTGGTTACTAAGAGGAAGCTTTTCTTTTTGTCACTTGGGAAAGGATCAACTTATGACAGTTGCATATTCTAGTTTCCAGTGGGCCTGGGAAACAGTAGCAGCTCAGATATTCAACAACTATCAAGACATGAAATTTCAGTTTATTACTAACAGACAACTTTTGGAACAGCAAATAAGAGAATACTGAGAGTTAGTGGTCATTGGTACTACAGTCAGTATAATGGGGTCATCCATAGAGTTAATGTGACAATGAAAATTTTCAACAAGAAATGTGTCCATGTGGGGAATTTTTGAGCTACATTCAATCAGCAGGGTGTAGTATAAAGAATTAACTGAAGATAAACAAATTTTATATATTGTAGTGCTAAAGAGTGCACAGCATTATCCATGCAGATGTACACTTTGGCTTAACTCAAATAATGGAAGTTCCACATAAATCATTGTGGAATAAACTGATAAACATTGTTAATTCATTTTTATAGTGCCATATTAATAGGACAAACAGCTGCTCATTACAGGGCTGACTCATTAACAAAAGACAAACGAGTGCAAATAATCAGCAAAATGTTAAGGCATTTGTTCTTTTAATGCAATCATTCTAAAGTAAAAGCAAAGTGTATTCAGTGTATCAAAGTGTAAATGTCAAATGGACAACTGTGAAGCAACTATTTTTTACACCATGGTGAGCTGGTGAGGTATGGCATTTGTTGAAGATTTACAGTGGGAAAAGGATAATTTTAATAATCCCTGAGCCATGAATGCCCACCTAACCCCAATATAATAACTTATACTAGTCACAATTTTCCATAATAAGGCATTATCCTGTGTTGTATTTTACTTACATTACAAACTGGGGACTGGAAAATCTTTTGTCAGTTCTATATTTTTACATCGATCGTGCTGATCCATGTGATATGGCGATGGAATAATCATGTGTTGATTCTTTTGGTGGTGTATTCATTAACCTTCGGGATTGTCAGAAGTTCACTCTGTCAATACCAATCACTTTGGTCTACATGGTGGAACACTGTCAAAGAAAAAACAAAATGGATGGAGAGGAGCAAACCATGAAAAATAATGAAGTACGCGGAATGGAAGAAGGATTTACAAGGAAAGAGTTGCCTGAATAAATGAATAGGCAGTGAGAACATTTTACATTTATTCAGCATCTATAATTTAGAGAAACTTACCCAGACCCTTCAGAGAAACATAATCAGACAAAAATGGACATCAAAACAAAGTAAGAGATACTTGTCTTAAAAAAGGATAGATTTATAGGAGGGAAGGGAGTTAGAGAGGCGGTGAGGTTTAGATTCCAGAGCGTTGTATTCAGTTCGCTGATGGAAAAAGGCCTGTGAACAGTACAACAGTGGAAGTGCACGGTGTGTGAGATGAAAATCAGAGGAATCAATACTTTCTGCTAAAGGTTGTACAGACAGGAAGTTTTTTTTTGAAGAGCAAGACGATGACGCAATGAAGGGATTTAAAAATGAGGACGACTATAAATTACATTTATACATATATACAACAGACCTATAACAACCTCTTAAAGGGTATTCTTATGAAGGTAGAGAGATAATAGGTACTGTAGATGCTGGAGAATCCGAGATACCAAGGTGTGGAGCTGGATGAACACAGCAGGCCAAGCAGCATCATAGGAGCAGGAAAGCTTGATGTTTCGGGCCTAGACCCTTCATCAGAAATGGGGGAGGGGAAGAGGGTTCTGAAATAAATAGGGATAGAGGAGAGGATAGGTGGAGAGGAGGCAGACAAGTCAAAGAGGCAGGGATGGAGCCAGTAAAGGTGAGTGTAGGTAGGGGGGTAGGGAGGAGATAGGTCAGTCCAGGGAGGACGGACAGGTCAAGGGGGCGGGATGAGGTTAGTAGATAGGAGATGGGGTGGGGCTTGAGGTGGGAGGAGGGGATAGGTGAGCGGAAGAACAGGTTAAGGAGGCGGGGACGAGCTGGGCTGGTTTTGGGATGCGGTTGGGGGAGGGGAGATTTTGAAGCTTGTGAAATCCACATTGATGCCATTGGGCTGCAGGTTTCCCAAGGCGAAAATGAGGTGCTGTTCCTGCAATCTTCAGGTGGCATGGTTGTGGCACTGCAGGAGGGCCAGGATGGACATGTCGTCTGAGGAATGGGAGGGGGAGTTGAAATGGTTCGCGACTGGGAGGTACAGTTGTTTGTTGCGAACTGAGCACAGGTGTTCTGCAAAGTGGCCCCCAAGCCTCCGTTTGGTTTCCCCGATGTAGAGGAGGCCGCAGCGGATGCAATATACCACATTGGCAGATGTGCAGGTGAACATCTGCCTGATGTGGAAAGTCTTCTTGGGGCCTGGGATTGGGGTGACGGAGGAGGTGTCGGGGCAGGTGTAGCACTTCCTGCGGTTGCAGGGAAAAGTGCTGGGTGTGGTGGGGCTGGAGGGGAGTGTGGAGCGGACAAGGGAGTCACGGAGGGAGTGGCCCCTCTGGAAAGCAGACAAGGGTGGGGAGGGAAAAATGTCTTTGGTGGTGGGGTCGGATTGCAGACAGCGGAAGTGTCGGAGGATGATGCGTTGGATCCGGAGGTTGGTGGGGTGGTACGTGAGGATGAGGGGGATTCTATTTTGGTTATTATTGCGGGGACGGGGTGTGAGGGATGAGTTGCGGGAAATGTGGGAGACACGGTCGAGGGCGTTCTCGACCACTGCGGGGCGGAAGTTGCGGTCTGAGGTGAAGGTAATTTATTTGTCCCAATGCTATCTTAATCACTAGCAGCTAAAAGTTTCAAGACAATGATAGCTAAAAGCCAATCCTTGTAAATAAAGTAACAGGATCGCAAAATGAACCAGAATGGTTACAATAGTCTAGATAAAAGTTATATCAAACATTAAATAATTAAAACTAAAATATTTGTGATAAACACAAATGTTGTGCAATGAACAGAAAACAGTTCTGCCTTAAAACATATGATGGAGACAGATCGTTGATAAAATATTAATGACTGGACCAAGGACACTGCCTCCAAGATTTCCTGCAGCATTATCCTTGGGTTGGGATCATTGATGTCCTCAACCACAGCCATCTTCTCCCTGCTTTTGCTTCTGCATTGCAGAAAAATAAGGCAGAACATTGCAGTGATGTTTCAGATAACACACTCTTATGTTCTGCTCATGATCTGCTTAGACAATGATGAAGAAACTAGAAATTTTTTGTGATATTGGAGCATAAGCGCATTAATTGTAAGTGTACGACTTCTTATGGACTCTTCTCCTACTGCCTCAGATGGGCAAGTTTCCAGTATCTTCATTAACTCTTGTTAATGGACATTCACTGTTTTCCCCACTGTAATTTTCCCCACAATCCTTCTTGCATGAGAACAGAATGGTTGTTATTTTCAGTCGTGGTCCTGTTTATTTCGAAACTATTGGAAAAAACATATTAAATCTCTATTGATAGTACAAAATGGGCCAGATCCTCAGCAGCAAATGGTGAGCTGTTTGTCATTTTTGGGCTTTAGAGCCATTTAGCAGTTTCAATTTGTGCACTGATACTGTAATTGCCTGGTAAGTTTAAATGTTTAAGTTTGCTTTTGCATTTTTGGGGTTCATATCAGTCTATTGTCTACAAAGTTTAAATAAGATGAATAACTAGTTTTTGCTGGCAGACCTAGCTTTGCTGACATTTTAATGTCACCAAAATTCCAGCAGGGGGACTATGGCACAGAATTTTCAGGCTGAAAAGTAACGTCTACTGTAAAATCAGCTCCAGCTTTGTGACAGTATCAGAGATTGATGAGGATATATTGTGTCCTTAATTGAATGCTTCACCAAAAAATATCCACCCAACCCCTGCCATCCTCCTCAAATAACATTGTTTAGAAGTTGCAGCTGTAAAGATAACTGAAAGTTGTCAAGTCTAGCAAATTTCTTTAACACCTACATGATATCTGTCAACCTCTGACACACATTTGATTGCATTCAACTTCATGTGGTAATAACAAAACTCATCACATCTGGCTTCTGTGAAAAATGGCTCAATGAAATCCTATTAGCTTAGTTGACAGTCAAAAGTTGAAGGTCAAAAGCACCTTAATAAATATCAGATTATAAACCACTGTCCCAGAAGATCTCATTCCCAGCTTCTGCTCAGTCTTTGTCAATGATTTAATCTGATTTATAGAAGACCGAATACTTTGCTGTGATAATGTCTGTACAATGCTTTGCAAAGCAATTGACAAAACAGAGTTTCATCTTCGATGACTGTCGCAGGATAATTCTTAATTTAAACTGAATAAATCTTAACTCAATGAATAGAAAAGAAATGTATTAAGAACCACAATTTATAATGGAAATAAATACTTAAGAACATTCATTAAATAGCCCAGCAAAATGACACCATACAGCATTATGCTAGTCAGGAGACTAACCACACTGTATGAATCAGCAAACCATTTAGGTTATGAACTTCTAGCTCTAAAGGGAAATTACTCCACATATTTAGCATAATCAAACATTGAAACATGCTGCTCCGCATTTTTTTTATTAGTATTTATATTATTAGCAATATGGTAAGGATAGACTAGCTTTACTCTGCATTCCCAAAAGAATATTGCTTTATCCTGCTGTTCCAATATGACTTTAAAGAACATGGCATTGTTTTAGAGGAATGTTTGTAAGTTGCAAGAATTGACCAAGGGTCACAGAGTAGGGTCAAGGAGTCAAAAGCAGTGGATTGAGGAAAAACAATTTATATATAACATTTGTCAGGATAGATCTAGTACACTTAAGACTCAAAATGGCTTACTGGCCCCAGATCAGACAAATGAATGATAAGGCAGAACAGTTTGATCTTTGCAGTCTGCAGTAATTATCACATCTTTGTCCATGTCTCAAGCTGGTTGAGATGTTAAGCTGAAGCTAGCATCGATCAACTTTAGGGAGATTTTGTTCAGCTACTAACTACTTCATTTTTGCCTTGCACTCATCATGACTGAAATGCAAGAAAAGCAACTTTAGAAAGGAACCAACAATTTACACAGCATGTGAAAAGAGCACTGATTGTTTGGATTATGGTTCTGATGAGTGCAAAATGAAAAGCTTTGCCTTCATGTTTCTCTTCAGTAATGTGTAGGATACATACTGCTAAGCAATTATTTATTTAAATACATTTCCATACAATTGTTTATACACAGTCAAAAAAATCATTTAAGGCAGATCTCATCTAAACTCCAGTTCTGAGGTAGTTTCTTTGTATAGTCAATGTGTCACCTTCTGTCAGAAGGTTTGATAAATACACAATTCATGAGGGCCATACTCAACCTTGTATCAGAGCCTGCACAAAAGCCTGGGGAGGTCTCATGATGCAGTGGTATTGGTCCCCACCTCTGGGCCATAAGCTCCAGGTTCAAGTTCCACCTCAGGACCTGATAGCCACAGCAGGTTGATTATCACTCTGTAGATCCTTCTGATACACCTACGACAAGTGATAAAAGCTGGAAATCTTCCTGGTCAACCACAATCATGTGAGTGGTCACATGTAACAGATTGCCCATGTTCAAATACTCCACGTGCACGTTATTGCAATGAACACGTGTCATCCTTGTTCTGAGAGACAATCACATACACTCACAAAGTTCTGAGATAGCAAGAGTTGCAGATGCTGGAGTCAGAGATAACACAGTGTGGAGCTGGAGGTGCACAGCATCAGAGGAGCAGGAAAGCTGACATTTTGGATTGGGACCCTTGTTCAGAAATGGGGAGAGGGTGGGGAGCTCTGAAATAAATCGAGAGAGGAGGGGTGAGGCGAAGGGAGGTAGGTGGGATGATGATAGGTGAGTGCATGTAGGCAGTGGTCGGGATTGGTCAGTGAGGTGGGAGTGGTGGATTAGTGGGAGAGAAGATGGACACATTGTGTCAGGTCAAGGTGGCAGGGATGAGAAGGAGGGTTGGTCATGGGAAGATTTTGAAACTGGTAATGCCCACATTGAGACCATTGGGTTGTAGGCTCCCAAGGCGGAATATGAAGTGCTGCTTCTCCAGTTTCCAGGTGGTGTCATTATGACACTGGAGGATGCCCAGGACGGATGTGTCACCCAGAGAGTGAAAGGGGGAGTTGAAATGTTTTGCGACTGGAAGGTGTTGTTGTTTGTCACGCACAGAGCGTAGATGTTCTATAAAATGGTCCCCAAGTCTCCGCTTCATCTCACTGATGTAGGGGATGCCAAAAATGGTGCAGCAGATGCAGTATATGTTCTGTATATGTTCCCACAAATTTCTGTTCCTATGTTACATATCTAGTCACCTTTCCCTTGTCAAAAACTTTATTCATTGTGATAAACGTTCAATATCAGATCAGGTTGCTGAGGAACTTCCCTGAACTAGACAAACCTATCACTCAATTTTATATGGCCATTATTTCTTTCAAAAGCACTTTTTAAAAATAAATTGGAGATTGGTCAATCTATGAAACAACTAAGCTATTTTAAAAACCATTCATGGTAAAAATATTAATTTCCCCCAATTTTATTCTGTCCCTATTGCTTCCTCAGAAATGTTAATGCCAATTAAGAATCTTAATAAAATAAGTTCAAGTTACAAAATAGACAGTGTGGAAAACAAAATCAAGCTCCATTACTTTTAGCCACAACTTAGGGGATTGGACCTTCGAATGTCACCAATCTACATTCCTAATATCTACACAATGTTGTTTTGTAATTGGTTTTTGCATTGCTGAGGAGCATGTAACACATTATTTCATTTTTGTATTATTATAAAGCAGAGGTCAACCCCCCTGCCCCCACTTTGATAGCTAAAACTGGAACACCCCGAGAGGCTCACCTTGCCCTAGAAACTGTTCAGAGAAGTGTGAAGGGTGGTAGAAGCTGCCCCTCACCCTCAAATTGTTACAAAGGAAACAAACTTCTTTCACTTTCTCTATAATAAACAAGTAATAATTTATTCACCTAACAGTGAACAAATTAACTGAACCATTAACAAGTCAAACAATTCCTCCTTAAGTATTAACTATTCCCAATAAAACAAAATTCTAACGGTATGCTGTTCCAATAAATACAAGTCCCACTAATATAAACCAAAATAATAAAAAAAATTAAAACTTAATCTTTCGAAATTGCAGCCAGGATACATCTTCTGAAATGTTCTATGCCTTCTCAGCTGATCTTCAGTCAGGAATGCCTTTCTCCGTCGAATTCTTGTATCAGGAATATTAGCCAAGAGTGCCACTGTACCTTTAGTTAGATGATGGTTGCTCTGAGAGCTTAGACAATTCTATGAGAGCCAGTAATTTTCTCTTTAGAGCTAATGGCTGTTAACTCTATCAGATGGCAGTTACTCTGCCACTGATTTTCAAAGGCTGTCTTCTTTTATATCCTTGATGATATATCAAATTCTTATGATAGTGTTGGTCCTATGTTGTCAAAACCATCAGATATAAATTTAATTGCTTTTTAGTCTCTAAGTGCCTAGTTTAAATGAATTGGCTGATATTCAAACTGGTTGCCTTGCTAACAAAACAAAACTGCTGCCTGGATTACTAACCATACAACCTTTGATACAAATGTTTTGGTTTCAGGAGCTCTCTCTGCACCTGCAACTCATAAGCTGCCCACAGATTTTTTTTTGAATCTCTAAGCACAGAAAAAGCACATCATCTTTTAAAGGGGCCATGCACTGCTTGCCCCGTAGCATTTTACAAACATAAATATTTTAAAAACATCAAATTCTAATGTCCTGCCTTCCCATCTGTAAGTACTCTACCCAACTTTTTCTAGCCAAAGTGTAATGAATTTAATTGTCCATCAACCAGGTCATTAGGCAGAATGTTCCAATTTTCAGAAAAAAATCTCATATTCCTTCTTCTTCATGGCTGGGATGGTGTCAGTGGCTCAGTGGTTAGCACTGCTGCCTCTTAGCTCCAGGGTCCTGGGTTCAATTCCACCCTTGGTTAACTGTCTGTGTAGAGTTTACACATTCTTCCTGTGTCTGCATGGGTTTGCTCCTGGTGCTCCAGTTTCCTCCCACAGTCCAAAGATGTGCAGCCTAGGTGGATTAGCCGTGGGAAATGAAGGGATTGGGTCTGGATGGGATGCTCTTCGGTGGGTGGGTGTGGAATTGATGGGCCAAGTGGCCTGCTTCCACGCTGTAGGGATTCTATGTTCATCAGCTATTGAGATATTTCTAATCAGCTCAGCTGTTTTTGAGAATGCTGGTGTTATATCTCTTCAAGCAGCCTAAAAACCTTGAGTGTACACTTCTAAGAAAGGGAGAAATGTATGAGAATGCTGAAAAAAACCCAGCAGGGATGCAGTTGAGACCAGAGATTCTGTCAGACCTGATCATTTACAACATTTGCTGTTTTTATTTCAGATTTCTAGCATTCTGCAGTGGTTTGCTTTTAGAGAAATGAATAAAGACACATATCTAACTGAGGCACAGAAAATGAAATGGGATTAGAAAAAAGGAAAATAAAATGCTAAAAATGCAATTATTAATTATAGTCATCTAAGTGAAAGATTGTTTTAATGTTAAGTGTGAATGGAGTTAATTAATTTTTGTTGCGAATGAGGGTAGACTGCCATCTTGTGGCTTTCTGTGATTTATGTGTTTACCATGGAACAGAAGTATTCCTATCTAATAAAAAAACTATGTTGAATATTGACAAGGGGGAAGTGATGAATACTGCATGTTTAGAATCATGTGTAACATGCATCACTTGCCCCTTGTCCATGTTCAGTATAGTGGAAATAGGTGGTCTTTCCACTGAAGAAAATATGAGGCCAGATGCTTAACTTAGAGTCGAACAGAATGTCAAGGTTATGAACACTGGTGGAATCTAAGAGAGAAGCTGGGGAGGAGGATGGTGTTAATAGAAAAGATATTGATTTTATAGTGAAATCAAAGACCATAGCTTCACTTTCCCTACTTTTAACATAGAATCAAGAAGATTGTCTTTTCCATATCATCTGAATGCTGACTCTTTGAAAGCAATCTATTCAATTCCAATCCTCTGCTCGTTGCCTGTTGCCTTACAAATTCCTCCTTTTGAGTATATATCCAATTCTCTTTTGCACCTCACCATTGAATTAGCATCCATTATGTTTTCAGACAGTGGATTTCAGATGACAACTTTCTGCTTTAAAAAAACGCTCCTTATTCCTCACCCATGCCAGATTTTTTGGCCCATCAAGTCTGCGCTACCATTCAATCATGGCTGATATGTTTCTGAACCCCATTCTCCTGCCTTCTCCCTCAAGCCCTTGATCCCCAAAATGGTGCAGGGCTCTTTCAACATGGTTTTGAACTAGGAACCTTGTGTATTAGGCAATTATGATAACCACTACACTGCAGAAACACGTCAACTCTGTCAAATCATCTGATTATATTGAACACTTATATCAAATCTCAAATTAGCTTTCTCATCTTTAAGGAGAATGATTTCAGTTTTTCTAGTCACTCCATTTAAATAGTCCCAAAATCATCTGGTAAATATTCCCTACACATCCCCTGACTTTCTTCCTAAAATGTGGTGCCCAGAATTAGACACAATACTTTAGCTTAGGTTGACTAGATAAATGGGTGGACAGATGGCAGGATAATTATTGTGCTGAAAAATAATCATGGCAGATGCCAAATTGTAGTGACAATAAACAGAGCGAGTAATTCTAATTCATAGCATAGTTGTAGGCAATCATTAAAAAAAAGTATAAATCAGTAAAAGGATTACGCAATTATGATTATTTAAAAATAAACATAGAGCTAGATATTCTGCTTTTTTGCCTAACAGTAAGTTGTGCCATGTTTATTGGAGTGATTATCACATCAAGGTCCAGCGAGATATCTTGCTGTGTCTTATTAAACACACCTCATGTACCTATCTTGCCCCTAAGAAGTCCCTCATGTCTCCAACTTACCACCCACCATTTACAGAGCACGGTGTCACTCACTAGATATCAGCTGAAGGACCAGCATCCCTGGTGGTGATGCCATATTTAAAAGCCCATTATGCACCCAGATAAGCACGGGAATTCCAGAGCTTGAATCTGAAAATTGCTGAGAAGGGTGTGGTGGTGCTGCGATTCTCTGACAGAGACAAGGAGTGGTTGTTACAAACAAGGGATGTCCTCTTCCTGGAGGACAGGCAGAGGAGACTGTGCCACCAGACCCTAACCGCCTGGTCTGAGATCAAACTGCAGTTGTGTAGTCCCAACCATCCAGAGGAATGGCCAATGTTGTAAGACCTTCTCCACTCTGCCAGGGTAAGTGCCACACCTTTTTCTTTTCAACCTGTTCTCACTGACCCAATTTCTGAGACCACAAATCCTGCATGTCTTCTACTCTGCCTACTCATTGGCTCAGGACACCTCCTCACCTGGACCAAAAGTAACAGCTATGCCACTCACTTTCATCTCCCTTAATACCTGCCTTTCTGACATCCCAGGAGAAATTGGGCAGAATCAGGACAGATAATGGGCTGCCCAGTGTTTGGCTACTCACTCCATATGTGGAGAAGTTTTGTGTCTCTGTACACCTGAATGGCTGACCCACCATATCTAGGCCCCTGGACTGATATCAGATGCTGCCTTTGATTTACTGTGCCAAGACCCCCTGAGCGAAAACTATCCCCTTGACTTGAGTGACAACTGCTGACAACCTTGGCAAGCTTCCTGGCATTGTGTCTGCACCAAACATCACAGCAATATTGCAGTACTATGAACCTTGTGTCTCTTTCTGAAGGGCTAAAGCGCAAAAAGGCAATGCGAGGCATGGATGCTGTGAGCATCTAGGCAGGCTCAGAGTGAGCAAGTGTTATGAGAGCAACCACGTAGGCTGGAGATGCACCCTGGTCTAATTAATAAACTGGGTATGTGCCCCTGAGTGCTCACTATTCATGTAGCAGCATTACAATGGTAGTTGCCTGTACAGACTGAGGTGCAGCATTGAATGACAGAAGTACACTGTAAATAGATCAGAGATGTGCTAGGAGGGTTACTGGAGGCTGGCACACATCAGATGCCAATGTCCATGGACATAGGGCCCATGTGACTGGTGCCCATGGAACATGCCCTGAGACGTTAGTGCCCAGTGTCCAACATTTGGAGCAAGCAGCGAGCTGAAGTCACCAGATGTTCAGCCTGATGTCCATGTCAAAAATTCTCAATGTCTTGCTCATTCGACACATTTATTAAGGTAGGAGGCATCATGTCCACAAACATTCACACTACCTCCCACTACCGACATACAGTGGCAGAAATGTTTACCATCTACAAAATGCATTGCAAAAATTTACCAAGGCTTCTGAGACAATACCTTCCAAACTCACAACTAGTACCATCTAGAAGGACATGGGCAACAGATACATGGGAACACTACCACCTGCGTGGTTCCCACTATCCTGTACTTGGAAGTATATTTCCATTCCTTCAGTGTCGCAGAATCAAAATCCTGGAACTCCCTCCCTAACAACATTGTGAGTGGACCCATGCCAAATGTACTGCAGCAATTCAAGAAGTTGACCTTTTTGGGGGCAACCAGATACAGTAAACAAATACTAGCTCAGCAAGCTCAACCTACATCCTATTAATGAATAAAACAAAACACAGTAAAAAGGTATAAAAGTGAGAAGACGAATCAAAAAGACAATTCTTCAGGGCATTGAAGGACATCATTCAGGACATATTGGTAATGACATGCATTCAATATGCAGGAGGCACAGGTTATAGATTTTGGGATGATATGTAGTTAGTGTAGATGTGAGCAAACCATAAAAAAATGGAATTGGAGAGTTTGCAACTGTACTGTGATTAAGGGCTTGTTCAAATTCCATTGTCAGAGTGGGAGAAGGAATAAAAGCAAACTACATTGCAGATGTGAAAAGAAATGGTTCAGTGATACCTCAGATTCAGAGAGCTGAAGTCATTAGAATTCAGCAATACCTCAAGGTTCGACATAACCAGGCTATGCCAAAAGTAACAGCAAGTCAGGGAAAATGGAATCAACTGTAATGGCATGCATTTGGAATCCAAAGAGAATTAGTTTGGTATTATAACCATTAAACTGAAAAACATTTTAGATTATCCAAGGTCTTAAGTGAAAGATATCGTTGATGATGGTGACAACAGTCAATGTGGCAATTATCACATTTGATGATATAATTAATTGCGATGATGGAATTTGGAGTCCACCAGAGCGAATAGTATACACATGGGAGAATTAAGAGAAAGCAGATTCTAGAAGAATAACAGAATGTTTTTATTCTGCACATGAGTAAATGAAGCCCTCACGTTTGGTATCTGATGATTAGAATAAATGATGCCATGGAAGGTGGTGAGAGAAAATTATTTATTATAGGGAGTTTGTAGTTTGTTCTGAAATCCAGAGCGAATTAGGACAATAAGAGCGATGTGGAAAGAGTCTCCATTTTGCATATCGAATAATCTACATCAAATTTTCAAAACCAATTCTTTAACTAACTCAAAAATGATTCATTTATTATATATAAACTTATTCTGTAAATGATTAGTAAAACTGGGTTAAAACCAAACTATATTTGGGAATTAAACAACATCTGCTTAATCCCAAGTAAGCACATTTATATAACAAACAAATTAATGCAGTTCTACAGAGATTATATGTGTTTTAAAAGGAAAGCAAAAGAAATTAACCCTCTCCTTGCTCCCATGGGCCAAAGGTCTGAACGCAAAAGATAAAATGATTATGATTCCCCATTAGAGAGTGGTGGAAAATCTTCAGACCAGACTACGCATCAGATGGAAGATCAGTTGGACTTAGATCTTTGAATAGAAGTGACAGTTCATTTTTCAGGGTTTATGGGGTACTGATATTTGAAGCTCCCTCGGATTATTAGAAATACTTCACAAAGAGAGATCTGTACATCTTATCTTACTGTAAAGTTCCACCTCACTTCTTTTAGCAGAGAGAGAGTCTTTTTTTTATTGGAAGCTTTGGAGAGTGGTTCCTTCTATTGACATATCTAGGTTTCCTGGAAAAACAGAAACCAACTCTAGATCAATGTTGCTTGATACCCTTCTGTACACAGGACCCATCTCTTCCAAATCAAGCTTCTTTAGCAATTAAAATAATAATCCCAGTCTCTTATCTTTCTTAAAAAGCTTTGTTAACCTTTCTAAAGTTACTTGACTTTTTTCAGTAATTATCAGGCAATTCATAATCTGTATTACTTTGGATATAATCAAGAAACCCCTTCAAACCTTGGTAAACTCTTTTTAATCCAGAATGTCCAAATAGTTCCATATTACAGTTCCCCATAGTCCTTAAATGTAGATATGTATTGCTAACATCAGTAACCCTAGGAAATAGCAGATGGTGATAGAATGACATTTGAATCCCCATTAGAGGAAAAGGGCCAAGTAATGCATACTTCTACCAGATATCAGTCACCCCAATTTAACTGGTTTTATATCTTGACTTTATCTTAGACCTGAAACACAGTTTTCATGTCAGTCATCTGGTTTTTCATCCCAACAGCTGCAACTGTTTTCTCACTCAATGGTGGATGGATCCATCATGATGCTAGAAGCCTTATTCCCACAGGGAAGTCCAGCCCGACAACTTTCAAAACAATTTCAAATTGTTAACTAGCTTAAAGAAACTACATCTGCAAATGATGCTGTTTGACATATGCCAATCTTTTGTGATTAAGAGGTGTATCTGAGAGAAAATAATGAATTCAGTGTCTGACCCAGTCACAAGATTTCTGAAGTAGCTTACAATGGACACGGGTATACCCTCCTGAACTGTGGCCCATCTCTTTGCCATGAATTACACGTGGAACATATTAAGCCCATCACCCTGATCATTTGTTCAAATGGTGATTGAGTTACAAACAATAATAAAAATGTCAATTTCCTTATCATTGTTTGTGTATTCTTCATTTTGGATCAGATTGTTCTGAACTTAAAAACTTAAGTAAAAAAATGTTTTGTTTGTTTTAAAAAAAAGTATGAAGAAGGAAAAAGAAGGAGAAACCCCAATTACAAGAGTGTTGACCTCTCTGAACTGGAATGGGAAGACAAGGATAACATTGTAAGTCCCTGTTTAGTTTTGATGTTCTTTAAACTGCGAGATCATAGGTCAAATTTTCACAAAGTCAAGAGGTTTCCATGAGCAATTAAAAATTTTGGAGGGACCTAGATGCTGAGATGATGTTACGGTTCTTTATAAGAATTTGCAAAAGAATGGACACTGACACATACACAACCAGATTCCAAAAGCTTAGTCAAAACAAGAAATGCCTATGAAATGTTTTAAAGAAGGAAAGAGAGATTGAAAGGCAGACGGATTTAAAAAAGCTATTCTTAGAGGTTAGGGTCCAGGTAATTGAAAGCACAACCACCAATGATGAAGCGATTACAATTGGCAATATTTGGAAAAAACAGAGTTGACAGAACAGACACCTTAGATCTTTCAGTCTGGAAGAAATTACAGAGATAGGGAGAATTGTGGCATTGGAGCAATTTGAAAACAAAGATGAGAATTGTAAAAGGCAAGCATCACTTAGTTGGAAGCTAAAACAGGTCAACAAGCACAAGAGAGATGGACAATCTGGACTTGGTGCAAACTGGGACATGAGCAACAGAGTTTTGATTTTCTTCAAATTCATGGAGAGTAGAACGAGGGAAATTGGCCCGGGGCATTATAATAATCAGGTCTAGAAGTAACAAAAGCCTGGAAAACAATTTGAACAGCAAATAAATTGAGAAGAAGGGCATAGTCGGGCAATGTTACAACGATGGAAGTAGCTCACCTTTGGTGATGATGCAAGATATGTGTCCAGAAGATCATCTCAGGGTCAACAAAACATCAAGGTTGCCAATCGTCTGGTTCAGTCAAAGACAGTTGCCAGGGAGGGAGATAGTTTGGTCACAAGGGAATATTATTTATGGCAGGGCCTGAAGACAATGGCTTCTGTCTTCAATATTTAGTTGGAGGAAATTTCAATTCATCCAGACCTAGGCTTGATAATAGCCAAGGTCATGGAAAGCACAGGATAAATCAAGAGAAACAATTTAAAATGTAGAAAACTTGAAATCAAATTTAAAATGAAGGTGTTTGAAACGTAGACAGAAAATGCTGTCTCAGTGCAGCATGTCCATCAATTCCAAATTATAAAAGGACTGGAAGAGGTACTGCTGCTTCATCTCATCAGCATGTGCTCTGATTAATTTGCATGAACTAACTCACTCCCGGAAAACTCAATTGGTCTTCTGAAACAGCATTGCCTTAACAATGGATAGCATGAGTTTTAACATTAATTTTTCTCCCCATATTCAGAAACCTCTTATGAGAGTAAAAAAAATTGACTGAACATGTTTTGATCAATTGTAGACCTCTGACATTAGTAAAAGCAATAGTTCACTTTCCCTTCAGAGCTTCTATAAGAGCATTAACAATTTATATTATTTTATAGCTGCGTAATGGTATGGTAAATCGCAAAACAGGAAAATTTTCCATGGAGGTGAAAAAGACTGTTGAGAAAGGGGTAAGACGTTTCTTTTTCTCAGATGATGAACAAAAAACTTTAAAATAAGACATTTAATCACTAATGCTGAAGTTGTCCTAATACTTTTAAAGGAAAAAAGTCATTCGCTCATGAATGCTTTGATTTATTTAATGGCACACCTACGAATCTTGAATTGTTGTGAGAATGAAAGGTAAGATAAAGTACCTCTTTTCTAATTGAAATCTTTTGTATTGTCTGCCGTTAGGAGATCACATCAAGTATCTGAATGGTAGTGATAATGCTTTTACAGGTCAAAATAAAAAGAAAAAGGGCAATTGTAAAATAACTCACATTGTAGGAAATTGGTCAGATCCAATTTACTGCATATTTCATGCCCCATCTGATTTCACTATATTGTGACTTCAGTAGAAGTTTAATGATATTGAAGTGATAGAGAACATTTTACATTGATTCAACAAGATAATGCCAGAAATGGAAGACATCATTTTAAAAGACATATCCGAGATATTTTAATTATTTCTGTGGGGTAGAGATGTCTGAGTGGAGAGCTTTTTAATATTTGAAACTTTTAATGGGGTAAATTCCTCTAGTTAGCACCAAGGAACTATCACTAAAAGAATTCTTAGAGGTATATAAAGTGGTTGGAGCAGAGATCATTGCACCTTTGAAGAGAAAATTGAATGAACGTTTGAAGCAGAAGAAGATATTAGGCCACGCTTAGATTGTTAGCAGTGGTATTCGTGTTGGATTGTTTTAACAATAATCAGGCACAGTCAGGGCAGACAAAATAACCCTCTTCAGTGCAGTGATCTATATTCCTTTTCTTTACAACTGAACATATCTTGTGTAAACCCTGTAGCCAACTCAAAACCATTAACACTATTTGTTTAAACTGTATTTCCACTGCTGATGTGCAATTGTCTCCAGGTCATTTTTATAAATATGCATTATAATTGTCACTTTCATGTTAATTGAACTACTGGCAATGTTCACATAAGAATGTTTAAAACACTCAGATTACATTCCAGTATTCACAATCACTGTGCAGGCAATGATAGCAGAGTCAAGTAACTGCTCAAAAGGGATGTAGTACAAGTGCAGTAAGCACTTGCTAGTGAACTTTGCTCTTTATGTATCGATTCATCCAGACCACTTGGCAAGTACATATTCCAGAGATATGTTCCAGTGGAGGAAGGCAAGATTAAAGCTTTGATTTAGGATGCTGGCTGAATAATCACGGACAGAATACATAACAATGTTCTAACCACTTTTTCCATTTGAGTCATATTGTTAAGATTCCATTTTATGCTGGTCTAGGGTTACTTCCTCGGTATCAATCAATGATACAGATGAGCTTTCCCAGACTACATAAAAATATTTTTAAACTAACAGATTTACTGAAATTGCAGTTATGTTTCAGCAAAGATATCAGAAAAGTTGCATTAATCTTCTGCCATGGTCAAATGACAAGTATTGAACCAAAAGCACTCAACAAAAGCAGATGCAATTTCTACTAATTGGTAAAGTGCCAGTTACTACTACTGCGTTTTATTTTTCATGTTAGAAGCGAGTCTTAGTGATGACAAATGATTACTATTACACAGACATCAAAGGCACTCCATTCAGGTAGGTTTCATCATTTTCCTTATTTTCCAAGATTCTTTGGAATTAGATTCAAAATTATTAGAGCATTTTTGGTAGCATCATGTAATTGTTTACAATCTCCTCTGTACAGTCTAGGTGTGGCTTTATCCAGAGGACATGGCAAGTACTTCCTCCAGGGAAATGTTACACTGGAAGAAGGTATGATTTAATCTATGACTTGAAGCAAAATTGTTGTAATTACTAGAGAATACAAATGGAGCACAGTAGATTGTAGAAATAGAAATATCCCCTGTTTTGCCAAGTCATTTGATGATTCAATTCCTTCTCACAATTCGTGTTACCCTTGTTTATATCTATGTGCAGGCTATGAAAATATAATAATTATCTTCTTCTTTATGCCATTTCAACTCACCCCATCTATTTATAATTTTTTTTTAACTAAGTCTTTACTAAGATGTTCTGCTGATGGTGTAACCTCTGAAAATTTGCTTATATATAATCATACAAATTCACTGTGATGATGTTTAACCTGAAACAGAAAGAAAATTTTGTAATTTATTTACAATACCTGTGGGATTCATAATTGTTTTAACAATGTTTGGAAAGAAGTTGAGCTTACATCAATTACAAAGGGATCAATTGTAATTTTCTTCGGTAACGAGAAACACTGTTTCATACCACCTGGCAACTCTTGACTGGGAATCAGTACCAATCATACAGAAGTTATGACAGACAGTAAGTGACCAAACACAAAGGAGAGCTTGAAGCTCAATAATTGAATGGGTGAAAGTGATCGGTACACAGATGTAGACACAAAGAGAATTTATAAATAGCCTGGAAAAAGAGGCACAGGATTTCTGTTAGAATAAGACAGCAAATCTCTCCAAAAGTATCAATTTTCTCTTTGGCAGTGAAAATAAAAATATATACAGACACTCATGTGGAAGTGAAGTTTGAACAAGCTAAAATAAACTATTTATTAAAATATGATGCAAATAGCTTAGACATGTCCTGGAGTTTTAGGTTCTTATAAAAGGGGCAGATTATGAGTCAGCTGCTGTTGGTTGGGCAGTTGTAAAGGAATTTTGGAAAGCTGCGCCATCAAAACTAACATGACCTAATTTAGAGAGGGCCAGGAGACATGCACTATCTTGGTTCCAAACCATATCTGGAGACCTGGGATGGGGTACCTTTGCTGGTAAATGAGAGTTAAGTGCCAAACCCGTTGAGTTAGAAAGTACTGTGTCAGATTACACATCGTGCCACATTTATGCAGCGAATTGCTATGGTTTTGTGAGACGTATCTTTCTAATATCTGCTATTTAAAGTGAAGTTTGTCTTTTTGAAATATTATTTGCTTGTTGATTCATGTCTGTTCATGTAAAAGAAAAATAAGTTAAAAAATGCAGTCTCATTTGATAGTTCCTTCATTTGTGGGGTGGGGAGGAAACTTTAGTTATTTTGGTTTACACATGGGGATCATAATGAAACAGAGGGCTTGATTCGGGAATTGAACCAAGGAACTGAAATGGATTCGCTGAAAACATCCCATGTTTAAACAAGATTTCATATTTGCTTTTCTCGTATGTGGGAAATCAACTTGAATACTTTTGAGGTTCAAGCCATTGTTGACAGAGACAATGTGACAATCAGAGATTTGAAACGGTTGACAAAAGTTGATTTGCAGCCCATAGCAGGACACATAGGGATTAACATAAGAACAGGAACAAGACATACAGAAACCTTGAAGAAGATACTGCCAAACCTGCTGAGTTTCACCAGGCATTTTCTGTTTTTATTCCAGATTTCCAGCATCTGCAGTATTTTCTGTCAAAATATCCTGCTTCCTCCTCCCTCGGTTGATGATATAGTTTTCCAGTAATGGTCAATGCTGTTCACTTCAATGCCTCCTCAGTGGCATTTTCCATATCATGGGTAAAATAGGAATTCCCCTATTCGCTATTGAATTGATTGGCGATCATCTTATATCTCTTGTTTTGGTCTCCTGCATAAATTGAAATAAGTTTTCGAAGTCTATCCGATCAAAGAACTTCATAATTCTAAAATCTCCCAATACATTACCTTTCTGCCTTCTCCTCTCTGAAGCAAAGAGCCTTGGCCTGTCAAATCATCCCTAATTATAAATATTATCATCTCCATTATCATAGGCAAAGATGATTGGCTTTGATGAGTCCAAAAATGGCTGATGAGTTCCATTTGGGATCTGCAAACATTATGGAATGTTCGAGGTTGGTTGACTTATGGAATGTACGGTTGTATATTTTTAGTTCAGATCATGGATTGTTCATCGCTCTTGATTGTCCTTTTTCTTTTGTCATCCTACGTCTCAAAATGCTACAATCCTTCCCACAGTCTTTGCCTCCATTTGGTTTGGTCCAGGCTGATGGTTTCCCAGGAATTGATGTCAATATTGCATTTTGTTTTGTTGGCAGTCAGCATATCCTTGAAGTGCTTATTATGTCTTACTCTGGTGTGCCCGCCACGACTGAGCTGGAAGAAGAAGACTTAGTTCATGATAGTACGTGAGCAGTAATCTTGTTAATGGATGCATTACAGAGCAGATCCCTTTTGGTGTTAAGATGAGAGTGAAACGAAATTGACTCATGGCCCCCAACTCTCTGTTTCAACTTTCTTGTTACTTTGCTCCATTTTTTGTCATTCTTTCATGGCTTGTAAACCATTAGACTTTAAACTGTCTATTTAATTCCAAGGTAAGAGCAATTCTTAAAATCCTCTGCTGCAGAAAATTCTTAAGAGTGAGCAGATGGAGGCCATTGTGCACATCGGTACCAACATCATAGGCAGAGGAAGGGATACAGAGAAAATGTAGGAAATTAATTTGGTGGTTAAAAAGCAGGACCTCAAGGGTAATAATTTCTGGATTATTCCCGCCATGTGATAAGTGATAGTAGGAATAGGAGGATAGGGAGGTGAGTGCATCACTGAGGAGGTGGTGCAGGAGGCAGGGATTCAAATTTTTGGATCATTAGGAACTATTCTGTGGTAGAAATGACTTTTACAAGAAGGAGGGGTTGCATCTTAACTGGAGAGGGACCAATATCCTAGCAGGGAGATTTGCTTGTGCTACTAAAATGAGAAAGGTGGGGGTGGGGAGAATGTGGGAACAAAATAGAAGGTTGAGGCTGCTGCAATAGTTAAGGAGAGCGAGTTAAATAGGCAAGACGGGCAAGAGCATGGTAAAAATAAAGTAAGGCTTATGAATTCAACTGCATTTATTTCAATGTAAGAGGCCTGGTAGATAAGGTAGATGAACTCGGGGCATGGGTGGGAACTTGAGACTGAGATATCGTAACTATTACAGAAACATTGCTGAGAAAGGGACAAAACTGGTAGTTCAATGGTCCAGGCTATACTTAGAGAGGATATTCCTGGGGGATTGTCCAATTAAGTTATATGGTGGAACTGAGAAATAAGAAGGGGATGATCACCTTGATGGACTTGTAATATAGGCTCCCCAATAGTCAGTGGGAATTTGAGGAGCAAATATATAGGGAGATCTCAGATATCTGTAAAAATAACAGAGTTGTAATGGTTGACGAATAGGAATTTAAGTATGTTTAAGAAAATTTTATCATTCAATATGTGATGTACCTACAAGAGAAGGAGCAATATATGACCTTCTCTTGGAAAATAAGGCAGGGCATGTGGCTGAGGTGTTGGTGGTGGAGCACCTTGGGAGCAGTGATCATAATTCTATTAGTTTGAAAGTAGTTATGGAAAAGGATAGGCTGATCTGAAGGTTAAAGTTCTAAATTGGACGAAGGACAATTTTGATTGAATTAGACAGGAACTTTCAAAAGTTGAATAGGGGTTGCTGTTTGTAGATAAAGGTACATCTGGCACATGGGAAGCTTTCCAAAGTGAAATAATAAGAGTTCATGCACAGCATGCTCCTGTCAGTGTGAAGGGTAAGACTGGTAGGTGTAAGGAATACTAGATGACTGAAGATATTGAGACTCTGGTCAAGAAAAAGAAGGATCATTGGTCAGGTATAAACAGTTGGAATCAAGTGAATCCTCGGGGGAGTAGGAGTACGCTTAAAAGAGAAATCAAGAGAGTAAAAGGGGGACTGGAGATAGCTTTAGCAAATAAGACATAGAGTTATAGAGTCCTACAGCACGGGGACAGGCCCTTTGGCCCAAACAGGTCCATGCCAACCAAAATGTCCATCCACGCTAACCCCAGTTCCCTGCACTTGGTCCATATCCTTCTCAACCTTTCCTAGCCATGTATTCATCCAAATGCCTTTTAAATGTTGTTAATGTACCCGCCTCAACCACTTCCGCTGGCAGCTTATTCTATATGCATACCACCCTCTATGGAACAAAGCTGCTCCTTTGGTTCCCATTTATTCTTACCCCTCTTACCTTAAGGTTAAGGAGAATTCAAAGAGATTCTACAAGTATATCAAGGGCAGAAGAGTAACTAGAGAGAAATTAGGGCCCATCTGTATGAGATGAGAGATCAGTAGGACTGTCTATGTGTGGAACCGCAGAAGATGGGTGAGGTACTTTCAGAATGTTTTGCCTCAGTATTTATTGTGAAGAATGACATGGAAGCTAGGCAGCAAGGGGAAATAAATAGTAATGCCTTGAAAAGAGTCCACGTTAGAGGAAGTGCTGGGTGTCTTAAAACGCATAAACATAGATAAACCCCTGGGACCTGATCAGGTATGTCTTAGAACATTCTGGGAGGTTAGAGAAGAGATTCCGGGGGCCCTTCCTGAGATATTTGTATAGTCACAGGTGAAGTGCCGGAGACTGGAGGGTGACGAATATTATGCCATTAGTTAAGAATGGATGTAAAGAAAGACCAGGGAAGTATAAACTGGGGAGTCTGATTTCAGTGGTGGGTAAATTGTTAGAGGGGCTTCTGAGAGATAGAATTTACAAGCATTTGGAAAGGCCAGGACTGATTAGAGATGCGGGAACAAATTACTACAGACACTGGAATCTGTACTGAAAATAACAAATGCTGGAGATCACAGTGGGTCAGAATGCATCCATGGAGAGACAGCAAGCGAACGTTTTGAGTCTAGATGACTTTTTATCAGACCTGAAGTGGTGTGGAGGGGACAGCATTTATGCTATAGTTTGGAGGCTGGGGGTAGTGGGTGTAGGGTGCTGGTGGAGAAAAGATGTTGATGGCTCAGATAAAGTGATTGGAATGTGAGAATGGCAGAACAATGGTGTGTCTAACTGCCAGACTTGAAAGAGCAGTAACTGGGATCAGGGGAGGGGAGGACATGATAACAAGCCAAAAGGGAAGAAATTTAAAGATAAATAAAAAACGAAAGAACTGTGGATGCTATAAATCAGGAACAAAAACAAAGTTGCTGGAAAAGTCAGCAGGTCTGGCAGCATCTGTGTAGAAAAAAATCAGAGTTAATATTTCGGGTCCAGTGACCCTTCCTCAGAACTCCATAGAATAGATAGGATCCCTACAGTGTGGAAACAGGCCCTTTGGCCCAACAAGTCCACACCAACCTTCAGAGCATCCCATTCTGACCTATCCCCTTGTAACCCTCCTAATCTGCACATCCCTGAACATTATGGGCAATTTCCCATGGCTAATCCACCTGTCCTCCACATCTTTGGATTTTGGGAGGAAACTGAAGCACCCAGAGGAAACCCACGCAGACACGGTGAGAATGTGCAAACACCACACAGACAGTCACCCGAGGGTGGAATCAAACCCTGGTCCCAGGGGCTGTGAGGCAGCAATGCTAACTACTGAGCCATTGTGTCACCTTGAGGAAGGAACTGAGAAAGGGTCACCGGACCTGAAATGTTAACTCTGATTTTTTTCTTCACAGATGCTGCTAGATCTACTGAGCTTTTCCAGCAACTTTGTTTTTGTTCACAATTTAAAGGTGTTGAACTCAGTTCTAATTTAAGAAGGCTGATAAGTGTCTAGTCTGAAGATGAGATGTTGTTCTTCCAGTTTGCGCTGTGATTCACTGGAGCATTGTGGCATGCCGAGAACAGACATGTGGGCATGCAAGCAGGGCGCGGTGTTAAAGTGACCGGCTACAGGAAGGTCAGGGTCATGCTTCCACACAGACCAGAGGTGTTTTGCGAAGCGGCCACCCAGTCTGCATTTGGTTTCTGCAATGTAGAGTAGGCCACTTTGGGTGCAGCGAATACAATGCACAAGATTGGAGGAGATACAAGAGAAATGCTGCTGTTCAGGCCTTTGGATGGTCACCAGGGAGGTGGTGAAGGGGCAGGTGTTACTCCTTCTGCAGTTATATGGTAAGGTGCCTTGGAGAGGGGGCTGAAGTTGGTGTTTGTGGAATGGACTAGGATGTCCCTGAATGAATGAGCTGTGCAAAATGCAGACAGGGGTAGTGAGGGGAAGATGTGTTTGGTGTCGGCATTCTGCTGGAGTTGTCTGAAATGACAGAGAATGATCCTTTGAATGCAGAGGCTGGTGGGATGGAAAGTGAGGAGATGGGGGATCTGATCATGTTGTTGTCAGTGTTGGGAAGGGGCAAAGGTGGAAGCACGGGTGATAGGTCAGGTGCAGTTGAGGGCCCTGTCAACAACAATGGGTGGGAAACCATGGTCATGGAAGAAGCAAGCCATGTCAACAGCTGTTTAGAAGGTGACATCATCTGAACAGGTGCGAAGTAGGCGAAGGAACTGGGAGAATGGGATGGAGTCTTTGCAGGACGTGGAGTGGGAACAGCTGTAGCAAAGGTAGCTATGGGAGTCTGTGGCTTTGTAGTGGATGGCAATGGACAGTTTATTCCCCAAAATGGAGATAGAGAGGTCAAGGAAAGGAAGGAAAGTATTGGAAATGTACAATGTGAAAGTTATAGAGTGGTGGAAATTGGAGGCAAGATGAATGACGTTTTGAGTGATACTGAGTTCAACACCTTTAAATTGTCAACCATTTCTTTCCTTTTAGTTTGTTATCATGTCCTCCCCTCCCCCAGTCCCAGTTACTGTCCTTTCAATTCTGCCAAGAGACACACCATTGTTCTTCCATTGTCACATTCCAATCAGTTTATCTGAACTACCAGTATCTTTTGTCCACCAGCACCCTACACCCACCACCCCACGTCCCCCTCCCCCAAACTGTAGCATAAATGCTTTCCCGTCCACACTTCAAGTCTGATAAAGAGTCATCTAGACTGGAAACATTAGCTTGCTCTCTCTCCCTGATGCTGTCTGACCCGCTGTGATCTCCAGCATTTATTGTTTTCAGAAATGATTAGAGATAGTCATCAAGGCTGGTGTGTTGCAAATCATGTCTTGCAAATTTGATTTTTGTTTTGAAGCTACCAAAACGATAGATGAAGGTAATGCGCCATCTACATGGATCGTAGTAAGGCCTTCAATAAAATCCCATATGGTATTCTGGTTAGAAGGGTTAGATCACATGAGATCCAGGGAGAGATAGCCAATTGGATGCAAAATTGGACTGATGATAGAAAACAGCAGACGGCAATAGAGGATTGTTATTCAGAATGGAGGCCCATGACCAGCAGTATACTACAAAGGTCATTTGTGGGTCCATTGTTGTTTGTTATTTATATCAATGATTTGGATGAGAGTATAGGACGTATGGTTAGTAAGTTTGCAGATGGCACCAAAATTGGTGTTATAATGGACTGTGAAGAAGGTTAGCCAAGAGTACAATGGGAATTTGATCAGATGGGTGAACGGACTGAGAAGTTGCAGATGGAGTTTAATTTAGGTAAATGTGAGGTGTTGCGTTTTGTTAAAACAAACAAGGCTAGGACTCGCACAGTTAATGTAAGGGGCCTGGGGAGTGTTGTTGAGCAGAGGGACCTAGGGGTATGGGTTCCTTGAAAGTGGCATTGCAGGTAAACAGGGTGGTAAAGAAGGTGTTTGGCATGCTTGCCTTCATTGGTCAGAGCATTGATCACTGGAGTTGGGACGTCATGTTGCAGCTGTACAAGACATTGGTGAGACCACTTTTAGAATATTGCGTACAATTCTGCTTGCCCTGCTATAGAAAGGATGTTATTAAACTGGAATGGATACAGAAAAGATTTCACAAGGATGTTGCCGGGACTGGAGGATTTGAGTTACAAGTAGAGGGAGCATAGAACATAGAACATAGAACAGTACAGGCCTTTCGGCCCACGATGTTGTGCCGACCAATTATCCGACTAAGATCAAACTACCCTGCATACCCTACATTGTGCTATTATCCACGTGCCTATCTATGAGTCGCTTAAATGCCTCCAATGTATCTGACTCCACTACCACCTCCAGCAGCACATTTCACGCACTCACCACCCTCCGTGTAAAGAACCTACCTCTGACATCTCCCCTATACCTTCCTCCAATCACCTTAAAATTATGCCCCCTCGTAATAGTAATTTCCACCCTGGAAAACTCTATCTATGCCTGTCATCACCTTGTACACCTCTATCATGTCACCTCTCATCCTTCTTCGCTCCAATTAAAAAGCCCTTGCTCCTTTAACCTTTCCTTATAAGACCTGCCCTCCAGTCCAGGCAGCATCCTGGTAAATCTCCTCTGCACCATCTCTAAAGCTTCCACATCTTTCCTATAATGAGGTGACCAGAACTGAACACAATATTCCAAGTGTGGTCCAACCAGAGTTTTATAGAACTGCAGCATAACCTCGCAGCTGGGACTTTCTTCTGTGGAGCATAGGAGGCTGTGGGGTGACCTTATAGAGGTTTATAAAATCATGAGGGGCATAGATTAGGTCTTTTTCCGAGGGCAAGGGAGTCCAAAACTAGAGGGCAAAGGTTTAAGATGAGAGGGGAACGATTTAAATGGGACCTGAAGGCTAATTTTTTTTACACAAATGGTGGTGTGTGTATGAAATGAGCTGACAGACATTTGGATAGGCACATAAATGGGAAAGATTTAGAGCGATATGGTCCAAACGTAAGCAAATAGAACCAGTTCAGTTCAGGATACCCGGTCAGCATGGATCAGTTGGACCGAAAGGTCCGTTTCTGTGCTGTATGACTCTCTGACTTCAATTACCTCTGTACCTGGGGCTCAAGGAAGAATGAATTTATTCTGCTAGTGATTGAATAGAACTGTCCTGAATTGAAAGAAAAAGAATGAGAACTAACAAATAATGGCTGAGAAGAATAGAAATTAATAGTAGATGAAATATTTCAAAATTTTCTATGTAGTCTGACAGCTGAATTTAACTTTACTGGGGACAATATAGCAGATGTTGACCTGCCACGAGTTATAACTAAATGGAAGGGAAAATCAAATAGGAGGCAAAGGCTTAAGATTACTAACATGGAAAATTAAAATTAGCCTGTTATTTTACTTCTGGTTGTGCCACCCAGTTTAGGAGATTAAGGAACAGTTCAATAATCATCTTCAATAATCACAAAGTCACAAAAATGTCAATAAGGAAGAAAACGTAAATTCTGCAGATCTGCAAATTCTTTGTGAAGAGTGTCCAAAATACTAACTAGTTAAATATTTTGACAATTGCCAGTCATAAAATTCAAACAATAAACCTTTGTAATAAGTATTTCCATATAGTCAATATTTCATGAAAATCTCTTCCTGAAAGATGGTCATGAGGTGAAAGTGAGATTGAAAGCATGCCTGTAAAAATGAGTACAACAAACTAAAATAATGTGAGATTTCAGTGTTCACCCTCTCAGACTTTCAATCTCTGTCTCCTTATCTCATCCATCTTCAACAGTGTAGTCAATTGTGTACCAGCCGAGTTGTCATTGTTACTTAGTAGCTGGATTGGCAAGCTGGAAATCAACTTGATAAATTTATTGTATTATTTATGTATAGTTCAACAGTGTACACTTGACAGATGCAATGTAACTACTATTGCACACTCTCAAAGCATTTTCAAAAAATCAGTAGAAGTATACTTAGTGAAAATGGCAAATTAGATAGTTGACCCATAACCCTGTGGAAAATTCAATCCTTCAAATTCTGAGAACATATGATCCCAATTGAATACTAACTTTTCATTGTAATTTCCATGCATTTCATTAGATCATACAGCATCTGGGCTACCATGAAAAATTCAAATGTGTGAGTGCTATTTTAAACATTACTGACTATTACAGTGATACCAATTTGGTTCATAATTAAAAAATATAATCTGACTGGCAATAAGACCAGTTGTAAATACTGTGTAACAGACATTAGACCACACAGCCTTAATTATAAATTAAAGGTAGTCAAAATTTTTCATTGTAATTTCCCATCCATTTCATTAGATCATACAGCATCTGGGCTACCATGAAAAATTCAAATCGGGTGGCACAGTGGCTCAATGGTTAGCACTGCTGCCTCACAGCGCCAGGAACCTGGGTTCATTTCCACCCTCAGGCAACTGCCTGTGTGGAGTTTGCACGTTCTCCCCGTGTCTGCATGGGTTTCCTCTGGGTGCTCCGGTTTCCTCCCATAGTCCAAAGATGTGCAGGCTGGGTGGATTGGCTATGGGAAATTGCCCATAGTGTTCAGGGATGTTTAGATTAGCTGGGTTATACGGGAGATGGGTCTGGATGGGATGTTCTGAGCGTTAGTGTGGACTTGTTGGACCAAAGGGCCTGTTTCCACACTGTAGGGATTCTATGAAAATGAGTTATATTTACACAGCGCTTTTCACAACCACTGGACATCTCAAATGTTTTACACCGAATGAAATGCTTTTGAAACTTAATTGCTCTTGTAACATAAGGAGGGGAGGCCATGGCCTAGTTGTTTTACCACTAGTCTATTAATCCAGAAACTCAGCCAATATTCTGGGGATGCAGGTTCAAATCCTAACAGATGCTGGAGTTTGAATTCCATTATAATAAAAACTGAAATTAAGAATCTACTGATGTTTTGGGGACCCGGGTTTGAATCCAGCCATGGCAGATGGTGGAATTTGAATTCAATCAATATCTGGAGTTATGGAGTCATGACCATGAAACCACTGTCGATTGTTGGAAAAACCCATCTCGTTCACTAACGTCATTCACAGAAGGAAATCTGCTATCCTCACCTGGTCTGGCCTACATGTGACTCCAGAGCCACAGCAACGTGGTTGACTCTCAACTGCTCTCTGAAATGGCCTGGCAAGACACTCAGATGTAACAAACACTACGAAGTCTCAGCAAAGAAATGAAACTGGACTGGATCATCTGGCATCAACCTAGGCACAGCAGGAACAGCCCTATCAATGCTGCAAAGTCCTCCGCACTAACATGGCGAGGCTAATACTAAAATTGGAACAGCTGTCTCACAAACTAGCCTAGTAATAGCCTGACATAATTATACTCACAGAATCATACCTTACAGACAATTTCCCAAACACCACCATCACTATCCTTGGATATATCCTGTCCCACCAGAAGAACGGACCCAATAGAGGACCCATCACATTGGTATACAGTCCGTAGGGAGTTGACCTGGAAGTCATCAATATTGACTCTAGACCCCATGAAGACCCATGGCAGCAGGCTAAACAGGGGCCAGGAAAGGTTTCTGAAGAAGGGTCTAGGCCCGAAATGTCAGCCTTCCTGCTCCTGTGATGCTGCTTGGCCTGCTGTGTTCATCCAGCTCTACACCTTGTTATCTCAAGGAAAACTCTTGCTGATTACCATGTATCATCCTCCCTTGGGTGATTGGTCAGTATTCCTCCACGTTGACCAAAACTGAGGAAGCACTGAGGGTAGCAAGGGTACAAAATGTACCGTGGGTGTGGGATTTCAATTTCCACCATCAAGAGTGGCTCAGCAGCAGCACTACTGATGGAGCGGGTTGGGTCTAAATGATATAGCTGCTAGACTAGGTCTGCGGCAGGTGATGAAGGAACAAGAGGGAAAAACATTCGCTACACCCAATGTGGCCTACTCTACTTTGGAGAGACCAAACACAGACTGATTGACCGCTTTGCAGAACATCTCTGGCCTGTGTACAAACATGACCCTGACCTTCCTGTAGCTGGTCATTTTAACAGCGCCCTGCTCGCATGCCTACTTGTCTGTCCCCAGCATGCTGCAGTGTTCCAGTTAATCACTGGAGGAACAACGTCTCATCTTCAGACTAGGCACATTACATCCCACTGGACTTAATATTAAGTTCAACACCTTGAAATTGTGAACCAACTCCCATTTCTTCCCTTTCTTTTAGCTTTACTTGTTACATTCTTCGTCACCATGTTCTCTCTCCCCTCCCCCCAACCTAGTGCAAAATTCTGCTCTTTCAAGTCTGGCAGTTAGACACACCATTGTTCTGCCATTTTCACATTTTGATCACTTAATCTGAGCCATCAACATCTTTTCTCCTCTAGCGCACTACACCCCACCATCCCCACACCTCACTCACCTATAGCATAAATGCTGTCCCCTCCAGACTTCAGTTCAGCTCTGATGAAGAGTTGAACAGACTCAAAACGTTAGCTTGCTGTCTCTCCATGAATGCTCTCTAACTTGCTGTGATCTCCAGCATTTGTTGTTTTCAGTCAAGAGGGAAAAACATACTTGACTCATCCTTATTGATCTAGTGGCTACAGATGCATCTATCCGTGATAGTATCGGCAAGAGCGACCATCACACATGTGGAGACAAAGTCCTGTCTTTACTTTGAGAATATCCTCCATCATGTTGTGTGGCACTATCACCATGCTAGCTATGTGGGGTGGGGCCAAGGGGGCTGTTGGTGGTGGTTGCAGACTTCAAACAGATCTAGCAGCTCAAGTCGGAACATCCATGAAGCACTGTGGGCCATCAAAGGCAGCAGAAAGTACTCCAACACAATCTGTAATCTCATGGCCTGGCACTCAATCATTACCGTCAAGCCAGCGATCAACCCTAGTTCACTGGAGAGTGCAGGAGGGCATGCCAGCAGCAGCACCAGGGCTACCTAAACATGAGGTGTCAACCAGCTACAGCTACCAAACTGACTGATTTATTTATTGTTACATGTGTTGGTACATGTATTTGTTACAAATACATGGGAAGTGTTGCATAATGTCAGCACTATCTGGTGCCATCTTAAAAACACACAAAATAAACCATGACATAGAATATAAAGGTAAAAAATAAATAAAGTTAAAAGTTCAACAATACAGTCCTTCTGTTAAGTGTTTCAGCCATGGGCCTGGATCTGGGCTTTTCCACCCTGATGCTGAGTCCACAAACAGCATGAAGCCATTGGCCAGCCTCGAGTCCCTTCACCGCGCCTCCCCCAATGTCATTGCCGCCATGAGACTGCACTGGACTGACCTTGGCAATTCAGCTGAACCTGCCGGGGCCAAACTGGGCCCACCATACTGAAGTAGCCATCGCCAATGCTGCCAGGTCCTGCACCGGGCACTGGGCCTGAACTCGTCTCTCTCTACCACCGCTGCTGGGAACACAAACTTGCCTCTGGCACACTAGATACCTCGCTGCCACCAATGCCATCTGTGATATACACAAGAAGGTAAGCAAAGGAGGATAAAAGAAAAAACAGATAGAGTGGATGAACCCTGGGCTCGGGAGCCCAAATGCAGTGCTGTTTCCTCCGCCACCATCATGAGGTTGAAAACAGGACTACTTGCACACCAAATGACATAAGCAGCAAGTGATAGACAGAGCTAAGTGATCCCACAACCAACAAATCAGATCTAAGCTCTGCAGTCGTTTCACATCCAGTTGGGAATGGTGGTGGACAATTAAACAACCCACTAGAGGAGGAGGCTCCACAAGTGTCCCTATCCTCAATGACAGATGAGCCCAATACATCAGTACAAAAGATTGGGCCGAAGGATTTGCAACAATCTTCAGCCAGAAGTGCTAAGTGGATAATCCATCCCAGCCTCCACTTGTGATCCCACTATCACAGTCTTCAGCCCATTCGATTCACGACACATAATATCAAGAAACAGTTGGAGGCACTGGGTACTGCAAAAGCTATGAGCCCTGACAACATTCCAGCAATAGTGCTAAAGAACTTGCTGTTCCACTAGCCAAGCAATTTCAATACAGTTGCAACACTCGCATCTATCCGACAATGTGAGCAATGGCAAAACTTGGCAAACTTTTCAAGAACCTTAAGACCCCAGTTGATCCCACCAGCAAATTTGAGCAAGGCTGTAGGGATGAGGGATCAAAATACGTAGGCAGAATTTGAAAGGACAGGGACCTCTAAATACTGACATGAGTCTGCAGATAAGTCAAGGTACAACTCAACACCAACAACTTGTTTAATAGTTGCCAAAATCAAGGTAGTGCTGCCTCAGATGTGAGTTGAGCAGGATTGTCCTATGTACCGATTTGCAACAATATTCTTATGTTAATTTTACAGTATTCCAGCAAGATGATACAGTTAATGTTTTGTTGTGGTCACTCCCACGTGAGGTACCCCAATGTATTACAGGTCCAAATAGGATAACCCAAATCATTAAGTCCCGGTTACGGAGGAATGAAGTGGCTCCCCTCCTTTCACCCAACACACTTCATTGATCACACCGAAGATAATTTAGAAAGGATCCTTTTCCTTCGGGATAATTTTCTCCCGGACCAAATAAATATTGCGTTTAAAAGGAGCCAATTCGACCAGCGTTCATGAGTTAACAAAAACGTGAGTTTATCTGTTGCTAGCAGTCAGAAACAAAAAAGGCAACACACGCACAAAATATGAATATTAGGTGAGCCCAAAAAATGTTAAAAAAAAAATGGATCAGTCTCTGAGTCGGTAATGGAGAGTAGACAGTAGAGCTTTGCAGTTGTTACAGTTGATATGACTGGTGGGATTGATGATAGTAATTGAATAGAGAATTTTGAGATTCTTGGCTTTGTAGGTTCATTGAAAATTTCTATCCTGATTCCTTTATACGGCAGCTGGCTGGTAGCACTCAAAGTGAAAGAATTTGTGTTTTTTCTTTACCTGCAGGCCAGTGGGTTTAATGGTTCTTCTCAAGCTATGTTAATCACAACACACTAGTCCACACCCTACCACATGAAAGCAATTACACATACTGACCAGGGTTGTTTTCAGTTTTAAACCCTGCCATTGTATCTCTCTGGAAATGAAAAACAAAAACATGTCTGCAGGAGATGGCTCGCTGTTAAGGGAGGGTTAGATAGTCAGCCTCTCATTATCTCTTCTTTTTTAGTCTTCCTGACTCTGTGCATGTGTCTCTCCCTAGACAGCCACTAAATTTACATCCACAAGTCATCTTTGTTGTATCAATCCTTTTTTAATTGATATACACTTGAATTAAAAGTTTTACATGTCCATAGATGCTTCAGGGGTATGATCTGGGTCAAGACGGTTTCATAGTCACATGACTACATCTGATTGTTACTGTCTGTACAGATTGTAGAGCTTGGCCTCTGCTTCTCTCCTGATAATTGATCCTTATGATATGGCTCCACACAAGAACTGACAATTGAATTTGCCACAAATTGCAGAAGGCATTGGTACCACCTTGTCAGTTAGAGCTAAGAAAGTTACACTTGCTCTTGGTTAGCCTGGCATTTCTTTCACATAAAGCATGAAATTCTGCGATTCAGGAGTTTCCAAATACTCATGTCGCAGAATACATTCAAATATAAGAATGTCAGAAGTTGGAGGTCATTCAGCCCCTCAATTTTTTTTTTACAACATTCAAGTAGAGCATGGTTGATTTGTATCTAAACTCCATCTATGTTCCATGATTTCTTAAAACTGAGTACCTTACCTGGAAAAAGAAACTATCAATTTCAGTTCTGAAATGTTCTATTGACATAAACCCTACAAACTTTTCAGGGATGGAGGTCAAGATTTTGACAACTGCATAAAGAACTGCTTTCTGATATCATCCTGCAATTGCCCATCTCTAATTTTAAGATTGTGCCCTCGTCTAACATAGTCCCCTATCATGGAAATTATTTGTTCCTACCCACACTATCAAATCCTTTAACTGAGCCACACACCAGCCTGACTTGGAGTTGCATTACCATTCCATCACTATCCTTGGAACTCTTGAGAAGGTGATGGTGAGCTGCCTTCTTGAACTGCTGCAGTCTATGTGGTGTGATACATCCATACAGCTGTTAGGGAAGGAGTTCCAAATTTCTTTACCTGCAGGCCAGTGGGTTTAATGGTTCTTCTCAAGCTATGTTAATCACAATACACTAGTCCACACCCTACCACATGAAAGCAATTACACATACTGACCAGGGTTGTTTTCAGTTTTAAACCCTGCCATTGTATCTCTCTGGAAATGAAATTAATTCCTGATCGTCTACTTTCAGGGGATTCAAGGCTAATTTGTACAATCTAGCCTCATAATTGACCCTTTTAGTCCTAGTATTATTTTGGTAAAATTGTGCTGCACCCCCTCCAGAATCAGCATATTCTTATTAAATGCAAATGAGGCCTTTAGCAGGCCCTTTGGTGCCATGATAGAGACCCTACATCTGTGCCAGAAGATTCTTGTTCAAGCCCCGCCTGCTCCAGAGTTGTGTCATAACATGTCTGTTCAGGTTAATTAAACATACATTAGAAAGGATTTTTAAAAAAGTATGATGCTCAGACTTACAACACTCCCAAAGAGGTCTAACTAGTGCACTGCCCTACTGCATAATCATTACTCTTCTTTTTGTTTATTCCAGTCCTCTTGAATTAAAAACCAATGTTCTACTAACTTTTTATCTCTGAACATTATTGCAAAGTCAAAGAGGTTTTGCTAGCGCAGATTTTTACATAGAAGGGAGGACACCATCAGTATAACTTTTGCCAAACAGGGTAAATTTCATCAAACTCGACACAGACAGAGGTGTAAAAATCAATGGGGCTGCACAGAGCACCTCTCAGGCATGAGAATGTGTGTTGACTCATTCCAAAGATCCTCCTCATCTCCCAAACAGCTCAGCTCAGGGGATTTTGGTTAGCAAACTGCGAGTGTGAGTAAAGGGGTTGAGAGGGAAAAGAATAGATTAATTAACAACTGTTGCAAAGATTCATGAAAGCATAAGTATCAAATGAAATCCAGAAAGAAATTTTTAAACAGCACCCATAAATAATCTAAACAATTTGCAGGTTACTGCGGAAGCTGGATAGCAGCCTCTGATACCTGCCAGAGTTGTGAACACAGTCCAGTCCATCATGGAAACCAGCCTTCCTTCCATTGACTCCATATACACTTCCCACTGCCTCAGGAAAGCAGCCAACAGAATCAAAGACCCTTCCCATCCGGTTATACTCTCTCCCACCCTCTTTCATCGGGCAGAAGATGTAAAAGTTTGAGTACATGTATCAACAGATTTAAGAAAAGCTTCTTCCCTGCTGTTATCAGACTTATGAACGGACCTCTCATATATTAGTGTGATCTTTCTCTGCACCTTCTGAGTAGCTGTAGCACTTTATTCTCTATTCTGGTCTATTACCTTGATACACTTACATAACGTATGATTTGTCAGGATAGCATGCAATACAATACTTTTCACTATATCTTGGTACATGTGACAATAATAAATTAAATCAATTATTGAACTGGTGCTCTAATTAGACAGCAATCTGTTTGATTTTACAGGACATTAATGCTTGGATTGCACCTAAAAACAGGAACAGAAAATGCATGCTTATTTTGTTTTATTTATTCATTAATGGAATGAGGGCTTCACTGGCTAGGCAGCATTTATTGCCCATCCCTAATTGCCCAGCAGGCAGTTCAGACTCATCCACATTACTGTGGGTCTGGAATCACATGTTGGCCAGACCAAGTAAGGATGGCAATTTCCTTCCCTAAATGGCATTAGTGAACCAGATGGATTTTTCCCAACAATGAGCAATGGATTCATGGTCATCATTAGAATTCAAATTCCATCATCTGCTGTGGCAGGATGCAAACCCAGGTCCCTAGAACATTATCTGGGTCTCTGGATTAACAGTCCACTAATAATACCACTAGGCCATCGCCTCCCCCTGCATATTATATTAAACGGAGCCCATTGTGTTTTGTGATATGACTTTCAGATATCCAGTGTATTTCCATAAAGTAATTACTCAGTGTTGAATGTAGAACTGAACTACCAAATAACTTAATATTATAATTGGTATGAACTTAATACCAAATTCCTGATTCCAAAATTAGAAAATCAGTAAAATGTAAATTGGCTATCATTAGAATTTCTATAAACTACTGTATGATGTCTTTGTTTATTCACAGCATGTGGGCGTTGCTGGCATGGTAAGCATTTATTGGCCTTTCTTAATTGCTCTTGAGAAAGTGATGATGGGCCACCACCTTGAATAAAAATGAATGGCTTACTAGACTATTGTAAAGGACGCTTATGGGTCAACTACATTGTTCATGTCCGGGATCACATATAGACTAGTCTGGGTGATGCCATTGATGCACAACAGATTTTTATGACCATCTGTGAGGTTTTCTTTTAAACTGGCCCAGTTTTTTGTCCCAGATTATTGTTTAATTTTCTGAAGTTAAATACCCTAGCTGATATCATGCAATTTGAATTCATGTTTCCAGATTAAGAATCAGGGTCTCTGGATTACTAGTCCCATATAATAACCGTTGTGCTACCATGGCATACATGAGTTATTAAATGCAAATGATTGTTAGCGATAACATGGTCTAATAAGCTATTCACTTGTATTCAAGAGATGGCTCATCATCACGTTCCCAAGGGCAGCTAGAACTGATTACCTGAACGTCATGACTCAAAACACAATAAACTCAATTTAATGTCAAGTATCCCTTGTCTGTATCTGTTTTTAATGGCAATCCAAGTATGCCATCCTGTAAAATCCTAGGCTGCTGCCTAATTTCAGCACTAGTTAAAATTATACTTTCGTATATAGCAGATAGGTAACAGTATTATATATGAATTGTTGTGAATGATGGTAGCCATTTAGTTTAATTGCTGGTATGTTCTTCATTAAGGTTTGCATGACCTGGATCATCCTGATTTAACACTGATGGAGGAATGGTAAGAGACCATGTGCCACAGTTTGCTGCAGCAGAATATTTAACATAATTTGCACATCTATGCTTAAATATTTTTGACTGGCACATTGTTGCAAATTTGAGCTGTAGCCATAGTTGGAGTATTGTAAAATTAAAAATAATGGAAGAAGTGAGAAGGAAGTACAAGTTTCTACAGGTGAGTTTGATGTCAAATCAAGTATAGAAGAAGAAATAAGAAATGGAAAGAAGGGGTTTAGTAAATACCGAAACAGAGAGTAGAATGGAAAACTAAATAAATACATTGTGAAAACTCCCCAACAATTAAGACCTGAAAGAATGAGAGTCCTCGCTTGAGATGGACAATTTTCAGTGCCCATGAAGCTGATTGGCAGTGATTACTACTTAGCATATTGAATGGATATTTAGACTTGAAATGTTAAGACTTAAATATCTGTGATTAGTTTAATTCATACCTACCATGCATTAGAGCAACTTTACACCATTTATTGTATTTCATTGATAAGGCAAATAGCAAAATAAAATTTGTATTGAAAAGGTCCGACTTCTGTATATCAGGGCTAAGTACAAGTTAGCCTGCCACTTAAAATTGCTGGACTTTGTTTTTGCATAAATAAGAGCTGCCATCAACCTTGCTGCTTCTTGAAAGCAAATTCTGGTCTCTTAATCTCTGCAAAAATTACCTGCAGAAAAGGACATACCTGTGGACTAAATGCTTATTCTCCTCCATACCCCAAGCTCAGTTGTTATAATTGCAATTGAATCAGCTTTTGTAAGCAATATCAAAAACTGTGCTTCAGCAGTACCAATAAAGTGTAGTGCAAGTTGACTTTAATCGTAAATTAATTTGAGATAGCGTCAAAAACAACCATGATTGTCATTAATCTCATCTCATCTGGGGATCTCCCCACCTCCCCCACTCCCACAGCCTCCCAGCTCAGTCCCCTAACCTTGTACAGCCCACTTCTATCTATTTCCTAAAATTCACAAACAGCACTGCCCTGGCAGACCCATTGTTTCAGCCTGTCCCTGCACCACGGTACTTATTTTTACCTTGACTCAATCCTTCTCTCCCCTTGTTCGGTCTCCTCCCACTTAGATGCAAAATTCTTCTGACACGTTTTCTGACACATCAGTTTCAAGCTTTCCAGTATGCTGGCACCAGCCACCTCCTCTTCGCCATGGACCTGCAATCCTTCTAGACATCCATCCTCCGTCAAATTGGCCTGAGGGCTCTCGGCTTCTTCCTTCAAAAGTAGACCTGAAATGTCCCCATCCGCTATCGCCCTCCTCTGCCTGTCTGAATTGGTACTCACTTCCTCCTTTAATAACTTCCACTTTCTTCAGGTCAAAGGTGTAGTCATTGGTACCTGCATGGGCCCCAGCTTTGCCTATGTCTTTGTGGGGTTCTTGGAACATCCCTTGTTCCGATTCTCTTCGGGTCCCTCCCCACAAATCTTTCTCCAGTATATCGATGAAATCATTGGTGCTGCTTCCCTGTCTAATCTGGAATTGGAATTTATCAATTTTGCTTCCAATTTTTATCCTTCTCTCACATTGACCTGGTCCATTTCTGCTCCTCACTTCCCTTCCTTGACATTGCTGTTTTTATTTCTGGAGATAGGCTGGACACCGATATCCAATACAAACTGACCTACTCCCAGTTTCCTTGACTATACATCCTCACACCCTGCTTCCATTCTCCCAATTTCTTTCACATCTGTTCTGAAGATGCTGACTTCCATAGGGGAGACGGAGAAATATTCACATTATTCCTCAGCTGAGGATTCCCTGCTAACATGGTTGACAGAGCTCTGAGCCATGTCCAAACATTTTCCCACAATTCTACCCTCATCCCTTCACCTCCCTTCCACAACAATAGGGTCCCGTTGGTCCTCACATACCAACCCGCCAGCCTGTTCATCCAAAGAATCATAAGCCACCAGTTCCGCCACTTCCAGTAGGATCCACCACCAGACACATATTCTCCTCCCCTCCCTTGTCAGCAATCTGCAGGAATTGGTCACTCCCAGACACCCTGGTCCTCCTTTTTTTCTCCCAACACCTCCTCACCCACTCCATGGCAACTTGCCTTGCATTTACCCATATACCTTTTCCCTCCTCATTGTCCAAGGCACCAGACACACCTCCCAGGTGAAGCAGGAATTTACCTGAACTTCATTCAATCTAGTCTACTGTATTTGTTGTGGACAATGTGATCTCTCCAACTGGGGAGACGAAACACAGACCAAGAGATCACTTTGCAAAACATCTCTACTGCATCCAAAACAATGATTCCAAGCTTACATTTGCATGCCACTTCAACACATCACCGTGTTCTCATGCCAACATTTCTGTCTCAGGCATCCTGCAGTGGCCCAGTGAGCATCAGTGCAAGCTGGAGGAACAACATCTTGTCTTCTACCTAGGTACCTTTCAGCCTTCAGGACTTTAACACTGACTTCAGCAATTTTGGAGTATGAATATCTTCCTTCATGTTTGTTACCCCCTCCCACTCGCCCAGATCCTGTTCTGTATGGGTTGCTCCCAGCATTTTCAAATATTCACAATTCCCATTTGTCCCCATTCAGCATTTATTTCCTTCGCTCAGCTTACTGTCAACAATCTTTTTATATTGTTGAGGTTGGTTGGCTCGCCGAGCTGGTTTGTTGTTCAGCAGACGTTTCGTTGCCATGCTTGGTAACATCCTCAGTGTGGTAACACTGAGGATGTTACCAAGCACAGTAACGAAACGTCTGCGGAACAACAAACCAGTTCAGCGAGCCAACTAACCTCAACACCCACAACCCGAGCTACAGATCTACTCCAAAACCTTAAAATCCTTTTATATGATTCTCCTTTTCTCTTTCTCTATCTTTGTCTCTTTCTGGGCACTGTCTCCATCTATTCGATTCACTCCTTCCCCCAACTCCTTGCATCAGCATAGATACTACCATTTCCCAGCTGTTTTCAGTTCTGATGAATGGCCACTGGACTCGAAACGTTAACTCTTTGACACTCCACAGATGCTGCGAGACCTGTTGACTTTCTCCAGCATTTTCTGTTTTGGTTCAAGAACAATGAACTCTTTTTTTTACCATGGAGCCAAGCACTGAGAATGGTCCAGACAATCATTATATGGTCTTGACCTATCCAACTGATAGACAAGTAAAATGTGGATTTTGTGGGGAGGTGGGGACTACTTTTCATTTCTGACAGATTTCAAAATTTTAGCAGTTCTCAAGTCTGTAATAGAACTCAAAGTTAACACTCCTGTTTAGACTAAGAAACATGAGTGAGATTTATACATAAAGTAGATTTGCATCACATCAGCTGACAGAAAGATTCTTTACCATGGGTCTAAATTCTAAGAGGGAAAATAACACTGAAAACATAGGCTGCGTGTCACAAGAGTGCAAGAATAACAGAATGTTATTTATCTCCCAGTCACAGTTTTAAATGTGTAATGATAACCTGCACATTTCCAGGCGGGAAAATAGTTGTTTATCCTATGGTCCATTATCCTGGACTATAATTGCCCAGATTTGCTGGTAAGGAGCAGCGACCATGTATTACACATATATCTGCTCAGAGATTTTTAATGGGCTTTAGAATTGAGCCTTCCAGTGACCCGAATTCCATTCCAGTACTGTGCCCTCACCAAGGATATGAGCCCTATGTGAACAGGGCAAGTAACTCTGTAGCTCCTTAACCTATCAAAACGAAGAATCCTCACCCAGGCATGCAGAATCTGAGCTAGGAAGTACCAATTGGAATAATTAGTTCAATGCTAAATCATGTGCAGAAAGTGAAATAAAGAGAGGGAAGAAAAGATCAAAATAAGAGAGAGAAGAAAATTTACAATAAGCTGAAAGAGAAAATGAAAAAGGTCTATTCTATATTTTTCTAAAATCTCAAAAATAATTGAAATCCAAAGAAACTTTCCCCATGTAAATATTGATTTTCAGTGGCAGTGAGGGTTTTAGGCAATCATTAAGATTTACCATGACATTAACAAAACAAGAATTTCCAGTGGAATGCTCAAGGCCTCACCTTTTCTTGAGTTTTTCACAGGTATCTAACAACACAAATTACACTTATCCAAATGTTTCAGTGTCAACATTCCTTGCAAGAATCAGCAAAGCTTCTAGAGCTTCAAACTCATGCATGAGTGGCTGATTTACACATTAGTAACAGTGAATTTGATCATTTCACCTTTAATGCTGTAAAATCTGGGGAGCCCGCACAGTTTGCCACATTCCAGTCCATGGAAACTAAGTCTTGAATGATGAAGTCCTTTGACAGAATTGAGCAAAAATGTATCTGACATGTGCAATGTTGATAAAACGGATGATCTTCCTCTTGTGTTACAGCTGATGATGATTCATTCACTTAGCGCAAAGCAGAGGAAAAGAGTGTAATGATCTATATTTGATGAACTGCCTTGCTGGGGAATCAATTTGACACTTTAAAACTAACCCGGACAAATTTGTGGAGTAATAAATCACTGGGCACAAAGCAAAGTGGAGAATTTAGACTAAAACACAGATAGGTTTAGTTTTAATTTGTATGTAAGAATATTCTGGTAAAGAATCATTGTATAGATTTGATTTTAGACTGATGAAATGGATTTTTTGTCTGATTTCAGGAATTATTGTAATACAGGCAGACATCCTCAATATCGTAACCTCATTCAACTTGAAGCTGTCAAACTCTTCCTCACAGGAAAAGAGCCACATCTACAATGTAAGTCCAAATTTTCTAAGCATTAATATTTTATTCCAAAATAGACCCCAAAACGAAATTTTAAAAGAATGCTTTAATTTTTATATAAATATATGAGTGTGTACACATATATATGTATATATTACAGGTGACAAAGAATTAATCCAAGAAGTACTTTTCGATGCTGTGGTGACAGCACCTTTAGAAGCTTATTGGACCAGCTTAGCTCTGAACAGATCTGAGTAAGTATGCAACTTTCTTATAACTTTGAAAATAACAATCAAAACTTAAAAGTTCTTGGTTTGTCTCAGTATTTTTCATCATCCCATTAGTTATTTCAAATTTGTCCTAATTTTAACCCCACTTTCCTTGTTTTTGATCCATAGGATCAGATTGAGTGACTCTTATTTATACAGTTGCTGCACTGTTATTAGTCTTTCAATCAAATACACTACTGTAACAAGTTTCAGAACAATAAAGTTCCCATGTACTGGCAATTGAAGTTATGTCTGGTTGATACTGTTGTGAGAAATACATAACATGGTGTAATATTAAATTCAGGCAAACGGTATGCTGCCTGCCCACTGAAGAGCCAGGAGAGTTCATTCCCCTCCTTTGGAGATGACTTACTGTATTAAGAGTTTCTCTGACCGGGCAGCAGCAGGCATTCCACAAACTCAGAGGCCAAGAGTGAAAGGGCAACCGTGAATGCTGTTGGTCAATCAGAAGCCAGCAACGTGAGGTGTTCTGCAGCACTAGCAGGAGTGGTGGCTGTTGTTGGTAATGAACCCTCAGAGACAGAGATTCACCAAGAGGCCCTGGCCGTATGTGAGGTATTGTAGGATGGACATCGTGGATTGGGAGTTGTGAATACAGGAGTACCAGCTAGGACATGGGATGGTTCTCAACAGGCCATCCCTACTGTAATGCCACACCCCTCTGACAAGAAGGGAACCCCTAAATGGCCTTCCCACAAGGTAAGCCCCCACCTATTGTTGGTTGAATCTCAGTGGTGATGGGATGAAGCCTTTAAATGGGGACCACAAGTGCATTTACACAATCCTGACATCTTTCTGGTAGTTAACAGGAGTTATAGTGAAGGTTAAATTACAAATGGAATGATGGTGCAAGACAAAAGGAATGATGAAATATGACTTGTAAAGAAACGAAACGTTTCTAGGGTAGGTGTATTTGTAAAAAGATTACCAACAGCTGTCATCCAAAAACAAAAAGTAAAACAATGGTAGCAGAGATTGCAATCTGAAATTGTTGAGTTCAATGTTGAGTCCAGAAGGCAGTGAAATACACAGTCCAAGGATGACAAGTTGTTCCTTGAGCTTGGATTCCGCATTCTTGGAACAGTTTGGGAGGCTGAGGTTGAAAGGTCAGGTTGGGAGCAGAACAATGAATTAAAATCATAGAAAACTAGAAGCTATGGGTTGCGTGTGAAGACTGAGCAGAAGTGTTCAGCAAAAAGGTCAGCTAACCTACATTTGATCTCTCCATTCTAGAAGACCCCACATTGTGAACTGGAACAAGAAATGCAGTAACATAAAAGAAGTGGAAGTAATTTACTGTTTCACCACCCAGCCACAAATACTTCTCCCAAGTGCCAAGTTGTCCTGTTCCTATATTACACAATTACACAAAAATGAGACACTTTGGAATGATGAATGAAAAAGCAGAATTTTTTTTAAGTGAAAGATCAGTAAATGTTTGTATCTAGAGGGTTTTATATGTCCCTGCACACATCACAGTAAGTTAAATGCAAGTACATCAAGCCATTAGGAAACTAAATAATATCTTAGCTGTTATCACAGGAGGCTTGGTGTATAACTGTAAGGCACTATTCTCACTTTTGACCTTAAAATGGAAGGAAGGTTGTTGATGAAGTGAATGAAGATGTTTGGTTCAAGGACTACTAGGAGGAACTCTTGGGACAAAATGATGGATCTCCAATAATTTTCCTTTGAATGAGTCAAATGAGTTCAATGTTCTCTGGATTTTAGAAGGATAAGAAGAGATCTCATTGACTGATAGAAAATTGTTTGAGAACTTCACAGGATTGATGCTGAAAGTTTATTTCCCTTTGCTTGAGGAGTCTAGGAGAAAAAGATGTAATGATCTGGATTTTAACTTCTGTGACAGAGTTAAGTCCACCAGTACTGGACACAGGCCAGTGTGGTTGCAACAGCTGCCAAGAATCAAAGTAGGCTACTTAAAAGACCTGGCTGAATTCTCTAGGGCATCAGCCTAGTTGTTTTCTTGAACATTAACTCTCTAGCCATCACCCCTCATAACCCCTCCTTCACACCCACTTCGCTTGCCCATACATGACAATTCAAGCAAACTCATCTTTCTCACCACGCTCCTGCCCCCACCCAATACCCTGAAACCCTTCATGCTGCCCCACGCTGCCAGCCAATACCCCAATGGGCCCTCATGGCCACATGCTAATCCATGACCTGCACCCATGGCCCCTTATAGCCCTTGTTGACAATTTAGTGCTAAATTATAACTACTCCCACCCTACTCCCACACCCCCTCCCACCTACATATCACCTCTTATCTGTCACCCTCAATACTCCTACCCTCCTCCATGGCCCCTTAGGTCAACTTAGTGGCAATCCATCACCCCACCACGACCCTTTGCCCTATACTCAATGTCAACTTACACAATATTCACCATAGTCAGGCCAGGCATCAGGTGCCATGCTGAGATGCAACAAACTAAAGCTCAAAACTCCAATTTGTGAAAGCCCATTCAATAAATTTGCTCCAAGTTGTTATTTTTTATTAAAACAATCAATATATTCAAAACTCCATATCAAAGGCAACCAATCCCTTAATAACCTCTTTGAACTGTCAATCAAACTGTGAATTCACTACCTCCCTGTGTAATAATTGTAGATTCTGAAAAGGACGAAAACATTTGTAATGCTGCAATAGCATTTAGGGTTATGCCAACAAATATCTTCTGAAGCTGCAAGAACAGATTTCTTTTCCCCCACCCCCACAGGCACAGATGGTCAATGTGTTTCAACTTTTTAAGAGGACTGTCAATTGAAATAACATCACAGTTTCATAGCTTTGCAGACTTTGTCCACCCTTCAAAAGTATTAATGACCTTTCTAAGGATTTAAAAATCACACTGGGATCAGGCTGTTGCTCCAGCAAAACTGACGTCAGCTTGAACACACCAGAGTTCAGATTCAGTTCTGTTGTTAGTGGGAACAGGGCTTCTGGATCTGAATACTGACCATTGTCCTTGATTTTTCAAACATCTAGGCCAGTGTCAAGATAAGGTATTCGTCATTTAAGACAAAATTCATAAAATCTGTGGAATTCTTTACTGTAGAGTACTGTAGAGACTGGATTGTTAAGTATATTTAAGACTGAGATAGAGAGATTTTTAAATCAGTATCAAGGGTTATGAGGAATAGGCAGAAAAGTGAAGTTAAGGATTATCAGACTAGCCATGATCTCATTGAATGGCAGAGCAGACTCAATAAGCTGAATGGCATACTTCAGTTCCTACATCTTATGGTGAATGACAGATGTTAGACCAACCAGCCTACAGCATTGTGTTTTCTGCCCCATGCTTTCTTGAAAAGAGGTGTTACATTTGAAGATTTTCATTCCACGGGGACCTTTCTAGAATCTAGGGAATCTTGGAAGATTGTAACCAATGTATCCACTGTCTCTACTACCAGTTTCTTTAAGAAACTTTTTTGTAGATTATCAGGTCCAGTAGACCTCTCAATCATCAGACCCATCAGTTTTGTAATTTTTTTTCCTCTAGTTGTCATAACTGTTTTTGGGTTTCTCCATTAATTTTTCACATCCAGGGTTTGAGAATCTTTGCAACTCTCCAGGATGGAGGGTTGTGAATGCTCAGCCATTGCGAATATGGATTTTCCAATGATTCATACATCCCATGAAGGAATAAGATATAGTTCAAGACTGAGATCACTAGATTCTTAGCACTAAGGTATATGGAGATGGGATGTAGAAGTTGAGGCACAATAATACTGAATGGCAGAACTGGCTCAAGGGACATATAGATTACTCCTATCCCTATTATTGCTCAGTTTTTACATTTACTCAACCCAATGGTTCATGCAGTGGTCAATTGATCTTGGCTGTAAAATATAGCTGAACCGGAATCTCAGTTTTCCATTCAAACAAATGTCATCTTAATAACGGCACCACATTCTATGATATTGAGACATTTTAATCAATATTTCAAACGCAAATAGTATTTTCGTATCAAAACCAAATTGTACATACACAGCTAACAAGCGTGGGGCTGGATGAACACAGCAGGTCAAGTAGCATCATAGGAGCAGGAAACCTTGACGTTTCGGGCCTAGACCCTT